>CATLJT010000006.1:0-19897 GCA_949987775.1 Aproaerema taeniolella | reverse complement strand
AAAACCAGAATAAAATAAATATTTAAGGGGTCTCCCTACAAAAAAAGTGACTTTTTTGTTCGTTTTTATAGAAAGTCTGTCGGAGGCTGTATCTCATGAACCGCGATAGTTAGACAGTTGAAATTTTCACAGATGATGCATTTCGGTTTCTGCTATAACAACAATACTAAGAAGTAGAATAAATTTAATATTTAAGGGGGCTCCCATATGTACAACAAACGTGTTTTTTAACAAGTCATTTACTTATTTTATTAAATTGACATCTAATCAACAACCGTTGCGTGGCAACACGTCACAGACTAATCTCAAATGAGATTTAAAAACACTGATGGCACAAATGAGTTTGCTTTAACTTAGGGATTAACAATTATTTGCAAAAAGAATAATTTATAATTAAAAAAAAATGAAATTTAAAGGTATTTATCTTTTTTTTTAATTAACTTCAAAATCAGTAATTACGTACATCCCTAAAGGCTCCAACAGGTTTATTTTTGCATACATTTGAAATAGAGCTGAGCATTAATCTTTTTTTTTTAATTTTTGGATATTCTCTTTATTGAGTATTTGTGTGTATGTAAATCCTTTATTGTACAATAAACAATATTTATTATGAAACACTCTGTATACATATTCATATATTTAAAGTACGTATATTATTCAGTTACCACGCCCTACGCCTGTTTGATGCAATCAAGCAGAATATAATTGTCATTATTAAAACTCGTTGTACAGCAACGAACCTGACGCCGCCGGGATACGTGTAGGTGGTAATTACTTCATGTCAAACTCGATACTTTTTTAATACTCTTAATTCAATTGGCAAATGCAAACTGAGTAAATACGTAATACACAGATTACACCGTAATATTGGTTCTCACTGTAGGTAGAAATATTATTTTATGGATTAACAGTTCCTATAATATTTTTTTGCTCGTTTTTATAGAAAGTCTGTCCGGGGCTATATCTCATGAACTGTGATAGTTACAAGGTTGAATTTTTCACAGATGATGTATTTCGGTTTCTGGCTTCTGCTATAACAACAAATACTAAAAAGCCGAATAAGTTAAATATTTAAGGGGGCTCCCATACAACAAACGTGATTTTTTTGCCGCTTTTATAGAGGTAATGGTTTTTATAGAGTCCGACTCGCACTTGGCCGGTTTTATAGGTAATGGTACGGAACGGAACCCTTTGTGCGCGAGTCTGACTCGCACTTGTCCGTTATATTTTCTTTTCAGTTTTTATTACGCAGTCGAGTTTTTTTATTTTTTAAATTAATTTATTTTATTTTACACTTTTTAGTTAAGTCAGATATTTATATTTGTTTATTGATCTCCTCATTAGCTGTTTTTTATATATCTCACTTGCATAAAAATTTAACAGTTTCCGAATTAAAAGCCTACATTTAAGTGAAAAATCGTTACTAACCAACTTTAAATCGACATAGATCCTAAAGTGTAATTTTGGTTGAAAAACGATATGATAAACCTAACAATGATTTTTAAATACCTATTCAACGATACCCCACTTGACATAGTTGGTCGATTTTTTTTCTTTTTCACATTATGACGTCCAAAATCGGCCATTTTGATTTTTCAAATTTTCTATACTTTTTATGACACTCGCGCCGTCATGACGAATCCAACGACGTATCATTCATCAAAATCGGCCCACGCGTTTGGTCTAAATAGTGCCACAAAGGTACAAACATAAATACATAGGCTGATAAACACATTACCCTCCTTTGCGTTGCGCAGTCGGGTAAAAACAACTGAGACGCTAGTCCAAACTGAGACGCTCCTCTTAATGCGTTCGGCCTAACATTGCATTTGTTTTCACAATGTAGTCATTACTTATGTGTTAAATAAAAGTTTATTTTTTAGGTGACATATCAACTTAAGCTATTAACAACAGCATTTTTTGCTGTTCTCGTATTGAAAAAAAGACTTCAGCGATGGCAATGGTGCGCTCTTGGGATATTAGCATCCGGTATCGCGTTAGTGCAACTGTCATCTAACAGCAAGCCCTCAGTATCAACCGGGGAAGAATCCAAAGTAATTGGATTTCTCGCAGCTTTAGCAGCATGTGTTATATCTGGATTTGCTGGAATTTATTTTGAGAAAGTACTCAAAGAATCAGATGTATCTGTGAGTATTTTTTACTGCTAATATTCTGTAAGACAAAACTGGGTAAGTACTGGTAATCTATTCAAGACGAAGTCGATTGCGATTGATATCAAATTCGCCATACATTGTTTTTTTTCAAAAGTAACCTCCAATGAAATTCTCTTTGTACAGAAGCATCGTATAATGAATTCGAGGTCAATTTTAATCGACTTCGTCTTATAGGATGGACCTGTAGTAGTAATGCAGAGCGAACCCATTCGATATTAAAAAAAAAATGTGGGATATCTAATCTATTCTATCTATACAAATAAAAATCAATTTTTGTATATGTTTGTCCTTCATGCACTCCTAAACTAGTCATTAAATTACGATGAAACTATGGTCAAATATTCTGCATCGAACCCGAACCCGCAACCTTCAGATTAGAAGGCGAGGTCTTTATTACCGACTGAGCTGTCAGCCCAGTCAATTTATCAAGATGCGGTACTTTCGAAGCATGATCTTACGCTCTTTTCCGTTTTTCTATTAGTTGAATAAACAAGCAAGGGTCGAAGTGGAAGTACCTACTGGATTCTTAATTTTTTATCCAACAAAAGGCATCACTGCTAACAGCACATTCAATGCGCGGACTGTGCTGGTACGATAAGAGCAGTTTTATAGCAACCTTACTGACACACCACAACTTGCTTATGGTTATGGCTCTGGTATAATTGAGTACCACACCGTACCTGCCTACTGATATGAGAGGGATGTATTCTTTCAGGTGTGGATGAGAAATGTCCAGCTGAGTTTACTATCATTACCATTTGGAACAGCAACATACCTTATTAAAGAAGGTACTCTCTCAAATCTCTTGAAGGGATTTGATGGATTTGTTTGGTATTTGGTGGTACTCCAGGCAGCAGGAGGACTTATAGTAGCTGTTGTAGTCAAATACGCAGACAATATTCTCAAGGGTTTTGCAACATCCGTCGCGATAATAGTTTCCTGTATAGCTTCCATTTACATTTTCGATTTCCATATAACATTGCAGTTCTCATTTGGAACATTACTTGTAATTGGGTCTATATTCCTATATGGCTATGTACCTAAGAAACCTGAACCACAATCTTTAAGCGTATGATCCTCCTTCTAATATCAAGATTCCTATAATAGTTTTTGTATCTATAGTCAATTTTTTTTAAATAAAATGCGTTTTGTGCTATAGAACCTATGCTTTAAAATAAAGCTATACATATAATTTTAAGGCGATTGTTTTTAAGTATTAAAATATATTTTTTGTGTACTGAAGAAAGAAGTAAAAGTACTTTTTACCATTTTATTTTTATATTTAAGTTTAAATACTTAAATTAATGCATAATATTAGCTACATATCGAAATAATTTATTTTCTTTACAGTATTTATTGAAACATTACCTAATGTTATGAATATGATTTATGAATGAAAATTGATTAAGAGTATTGAATTTTAGGCAAAGGGTCAATAATGTTGATAATGAATGTAATCTTTATAAAGTAACTGCAGGAACTTTAAATTTTGTTTTGTTGTATTTAATACGTTATTAAAATCGAAAAGAGAAAAAAACTTCACAAAATAGTGTCAAAACATCATTATTTACAAAAACCGGAAATAAATTCTTCTCGTGATAACAGAGATAAGAAACTACAACACAGGATATGTAAAATTAGAATTAGCTAGTTTATCGTGAAACTAATACCTATCATGCTTGAATAGAAGTCATAATCATTGTTACATTAAAGAATTTAAATGATACGTAACACAGGTGCCAATCTGTCAAGAAAAAATAATATCGACTTTTAAAATCGGTATTTATTAGGATTATTGTTGCCATAAACGTATGAGTGGATATATGGGACTACATTTCCGGTATTGTTTACAATGTCAATAAAATGAATTAAATAGGTATATTAGGTAGGTACTTAACTCAATCAGTTTAGTTGATAAAATTAACCATTCATATGAAAGTGTGCCTAGTCTAATAAACTGTAATATTAGAAGTCAGCCAACAACAATAAATAAATATAACTAAAAATGATACCCTATGCTCGCGGGAAAAAATAGATAATACCGGCATGGGACATTTTGAGATCGGTTTTACTTTACAAAAGTCAAAACTTACGTAACTTTCTCGCTCGCTTTTTATATATTTAAATTAACTAGGCACAGTTTTTAAAAGGGGCTAGATGAAGATTTTGGCCTACCTACTGGTCCGCCATTAATTTTTTCTCTAAAGCCAGCTATCATACAAAAATCTTCCGAGCCCCTTACTAAGTCAAATGTCTCTTTTTTTCAAAGAGCATCCAACCTGAGTGGTATACCTAAACTTCAAGGTGATCACCCGAAGGAGCCCCACTATGGAAAAATCAAATGTTGGCGGCCACTGATGAAACTTGCAGCAATCGATAGAGAAAAATATTACAAAACGAAAGTGTTGATTGAAAAAATGTCGAAAGATGTATACTTTTATATACACCTTTCGACATTTTTTCGTGGTGCGCGACCTGCTAAAGATAAGAGCTTTGAAAATGAAAAAAATATTAACTAACAAAAATATAATTTTAAGTGTTCCTTCCTTCCCTACAGCATTAGATAACTCTATCCTACTTGTTTGAGCATGGAAAAGCATTTTTTTTACTTTTATTATCATGTTTAGGTAGGTACAGTCAAGAGCACACTAAGCTTTACACTTTGAATCTCGGCCTATATTAGATATTTGAGAACGAAAAAGTATTTTTAAAGTAATACTGTGTTTATTAGATAAGTAGGTAGGTACTGTAGAGAGGTCGTTATCCGTCTTAACTTGAAAAGCCTTTTGATAGGTATTTTGTAATTCGATTTCTCCATAGTGGGGCTCCTTCGGGTGATCTGATCACCTTGAAGTTTAGGTATACCAGGCTTCATACAAATATGTTCGATGCTCTTTGGTCAGTTAAGATTGTTAGGTAATCAATTCCAAAGATTGACCCCTACGGACTAATTGTCATCCCTGTAAAGTATTTAAAGCTGAACGTACACTTGCCGGGGTTCGCGCAACCGCAGTCATCGGATCCGCGCCGAATCGAATCCAAGCCCTGTGTAGACATTGCGTGCTGTTCCCCAAATTATAAATTTCTCACAATCAAAACAAGGTGCAATTAGTAACAAGTTGGATGGGACCGGGCATTAATTACATGTTAGCGTCCCGTATTTCGGCACTGCCCATCAGGTCTCAGATCATTGTTTTAACTAGACAGAAAATCAGTACTTAATTTGTCAATATTTGTCACCAAAGGAGACAATTTGTAAGCCTCCCGTTAATGAGCTATAAGGATTTTTTTTGGGGCAGTGCCGAATAAAAAACTGCACTACCTAGCGACGATCTGATTTCACCCAGAACTACCTTGTACTTAATTTGTCAAATTCAGACGCCAAGTATGATATTTGTTCGACCTTCCGTTAAAAAGTTCGGCCAGTGCCGAAATAAGGCTTATTTTCGGCACTGCCCAAAAAGAACTACACCTCCTAGCGAAGATCTGATTTAACCCAGACAGATGTTCCTTTTAATTTTTCAAAATTTGTCACCAAAAATCAAAATTGTTCGATGCGTAATTAAAAAGTTACACGCATTTAAATAATTGACGTAGTATAGTCCGAGAGCCTGCATCAAAATGTATTATTTAGAGTATATACAATCTCTAAAGAGGCGACGAATTCACTCTATACAGCGTGTAAGGGGCAGCTTAGCAAATACTTAAACGGTGACGTCTACCAATAAAACTATTATTATCGACTACAAGTAATAATATTTTTCCGGAGATTTCGAAATGTATCTACTTTGGCGCTACTCAATGTACCGTGATTTTTTTATTTTTTTAAAATTAATAATTTTTATTTTAAACTTTTTAGTTAGGGTCAGATATTTATATTTATTAATTGATTTTCTCATTAGCTGTATTAGTGTATTGAATCACAGTAGTAGTACCGTATCAATATCAGTTCTGTCTAAAAGCCTCTCTAGTGAGAATCATTACTAACAAACTTCAAATCGTCATAGATCCTAAACGTAAATTCAGATTAAAAAACGGTATGAGAAACCCAAAAATGATTTTTAAATACCTATTCAACGATACTCCGCTTGACATAGTTCGTCGATTTTAATGTTAATATTTTTCACGTTATATCTTCTGAAATAGGCTATTTTGATTTTTCCTAATTTTTATGCTGACATTTTCGCCATCATGATGAATCAAACGACGTATCATTTGCACACGTATTGATGAGCGCAATACGGGTGCAGCGCAATTCCGGTTAGTTAGTATGCCTTCAGCTATAGGGACGTAAGCTATAAAAACGCAGGACCATACCCACCACACAAGGGTTTAGCGTAAGCCCTTAAAACACTAAAATTAAAATATTCAGATTTAATTTTATATTTTTTTATACCTAATAATAATAACTGTATTAAATAATAATAAATGTATTGTACGATATCATAAATAAATTATGTACTTAATATGAATTAATGATTTTCCTTTTTCGCATTTGCTCTAGCCAATTTTCTAGTTGTTCAGAACTAGTAGGAAGGTTCAATTTATAGTAATCCTTTGGTGGTTTTCCCTCTTCAAGACGAACAAAGTAGTGGCAATACTGATAGCGAACCTCTCCCAGTCTTGCTCGGGCATGTCTTCGGATTCCTTTTATAGTCATTCCCTTTCCAGAAAACGATTCGGCTGAAACAGATTCCAACAGACTAATTAATTACATGTCGAAAAAAAAATTACGAGACTTTTGAAGACATGATATTACTCGTATGTCAATTATTTTTTTTAATTATTGTTTATAACCAGTTTTAAATTATATCATGGGTTTGATTTCCTTGCCTTTTGACTGCTGCCTTTGTGCCATATTCAGTAGTTGCACAGGCATGAGAAATAACATTAATGTCTAATCTGAATGCAATGATTCAATTACTGCTACCTATTCATAACGGCTCCATCAAGAGGCTATTGATGGAAAACACTTGAGAAACATAACACACCTATCCATAAGTTACTCTTGAATTCCACATTGTGTTCCTTGACAGCCAGGTCTTGTGCCTCTAAAATGGTTTCTTTGACATATCCAGCCCCTTTCTTGTTTACAAAACTCAACTGTTTCACTGCTTCATCCACTGTCATTCCTCTGACTAGACATGCAATATACCACATTTTTTCTGGACTATATTTGATATTTGTCTTCTGATGGCATACAAACTGTAACAAATATGTTATTTCATTTTTATTTTTAAAACTAATTAATAAATCACTGGGCAACCCAGTTGTCTATTTTGTGAAGACAGAGTACCAAATAAAACATCAATTTTATTTGTTACTAGCATTCCCGTGGGAATTCGGGAAAATTATGTAAACTATGTTACTCAGGGATAATGTAGCATCCTAATGGTGAAAGAATTTTTGAAATCGGTCCAAGAGTTTCGGAGCCTATTCGTTACATACATACAACAATACAAATCTTTCCTCTTTATAATATTAGTATAGATATGGAAACAAGTGTGAAACATATTTGCAAAGGCACTGTATACGGAGTTCTAACATAAGTATAAGGTACAGAAGATTTAAATAATATGTAGGTCAGAGGGTCGTATTGGTTCTGCAAGACTACACACACCGGCACATTTAGCGGAACAATTTCTGTTTTTCATACAATCGACTTAGATTGGAAGTTCTAAAAATATAAATTTTACATGCATAACAACAATTTTTTTATGAAAATAAATTTAATAAATGGTTGTTTCCTTATTTTTTACAAAAACTGACAAAAAGCCTAGAATCTCTCATGCAGTCAGTAGAAAAAAAAAACTTTAAACTTTTCATACGAAGTTGTATGATAAGGTTTTTGCAATGTTCTCTTTTGGCCATGCGGCACTTTGTTGAAAATTTCTTGTATATTTTATATTTGGTTTTCACAGACAAACATTTTGTCCTAAACTAAGCGAATTTTTTTTATAACAGCATCAAATAAAAATCTCCATATTTGACCTAATTGTATGAAAAACATAAGTTGTTCCGCTAATAGTGCCGGTGTGTGTATATGAAGACGGTGAGCACTCAAGATAGTGAGAGAAAGAGACAATCAATATTTAGTATAGATCAAGATTTGAGTCTCCTGTGATACGAGCCAGACATGAAAAACACAAGACCCTCTGACCCCTCAGCTCTGACATTACTTACAGCTGGCCTGGGTTCTTCTCCTATTTCCTGTGGTGGATACATTTTCTTATTATAACGAAGAAAATTTTTAGGGAGAGTATTTTTTGACCAAGCGAGTGTCATCGCGGATGTGTGTAAATTGTTACACTGAGCATGGTTTACAACCGAATGGCAAATTTTTTTAAGAATTTGATTCATTTTCAGTTATTTCTAAGGCTAGGACTGAAAAAAATAACTCAACGGCTGGAAAAACTTTCTGAAATCATAAAATTAAATTCTAAGTGTTCTAACCTAATCCCAATTTTTTTTTGTTAAATTTATCCCTTTCGGGAAAGGCAAAGGAAACTATGTCCATACAGCCATGTCTTCAGTGAAAAATCTTCTTTCTTCAACTTAACCTAAGCCCTAAGTTCCTCATGTTCTGCGTAAAACCGGATAGCGTCTGTTTTACGAAAACTGGCGGCGAGAAGCACAACCGCGAGGATCTTTGTCGGTACCAAACGGAGCAGAAAGGGCGTTTTCCCACTGGACGGCACGGCGACGGCGACGGCGACGGCGAGAATGACAGAGCTATACTAGGAAGCAAGTATCTCTTCCTTGCTTCCTAGGAAGCAAGTAACCTACCGACTATCGATTTCTTGCTTCCTAGTATAGCTCTGTCACTCTCGCCGTCGCCGTCGCCGGTGCCGGCAAAGAGTATGTCACTGCGTTTAGGTGCCGGCCAGTGGGGAAACGCCCAAACACTGTTATCACTTGAATTTTTCATCACTACACGAGTTTTAGTCAATTTACTGCATAATACTATTCAATTCAATTTCTTGTCTATGGCTCTCCAAGTTCTGTAGAGTTGTACTTCTTCTTGGGAGAGTCCAATTTGTAAATTTGTTTAGTGATGTTCCAGGCGCTATGAGTGTGCAAGTTTTTTTATTTATTTATTTTATTTAAACGATTGTTAAATGAATTATCGAAGAGCTGTTGATTCACTAACCTAAAACAAAAAGAAACGAGCACAATGGTTAGTTTTGTTAGTAGGTTAGAAAGACAGACACCTTATAATTTTATATTATTAGAGTTAATGTACCTACATAAAACATCAACAAAAGGAGTATATACAAGAGATAGAAGACATTTTAGGCTGGTGGGTCTAGGGATAGTGGAAGGGAGAACATCTAAAAGAGAGACATTCCTTTGGGGGCAGCTAAATAAAATATGTTCTGGAGTACATTCATCCAAACCACATTCGCAGAGTGAGCTGTCTCTTACCCTGATTTTAGCCAAGAAGACTGGGGTGCACGCGTGACCTAATCGTAGACGACATACTGTGGAAGTAGTTATTTTATTCGCGCTCTGATACTTAAAAAACCAAGGTTTCACAGGGATAGAGTCCTGGATATCGGCGTAGTGTTTACCCTTTTGATTTCTAGAGTCTTTCCAATATAAATTCCAATCAGATTCTAGTCTTTCCTTAGCTAGCGGGACAAGGTCATGAGTATATATTTGTACTGGTTAAGGGATCCATTTACAGTAGCCTCCTTAGCGAAGGTGTCGACAGTCTCATTGCCAGTTATTCCAGAGTGGCCTGGGATTCACGCCAAACAAATATGATATCCCAAAGAGTGGCACCTGTAAAGAGAATCCTTAATTTTTAAAATGAGTGGGAATTTCGTTTTGCTCCGAAATTGATTGGTTAGGATGGCTTCTAAACAACTTTTAGAATCAGAGAATATTACTGTTTTAAAAATTTTGTGTGACTCAACATAGATAGAGTAACGCCTCCAAAATAGCCAAGGCCTCCCCCGAGAAGACTGAGGAAAAAGAGGGGCAACTATCACTATTACACATTAAACAACTTTTTCACGCCGAAAACGAAAATTCAATTGACAAAGCAACCGCTCACGCCGAGTTCCCGCCAAAGACCTTTTTTTTTTGTTAAATTTATCCCTTTCGGGAAAGGCAAAGGAAACTATGTCCATACAGCCATGTCTTCAGTGAAAAATCTTCTTTCTTCAACTTAACCACGACAATATAAGTGAATAATCTATGACTTAACCTAAGCTCCTCATGTTCTGTGTAAAACCGAATAGCGTCTGTTTTACGAAAACTGGCGGCGAGAAGCACAACCGCGAGGATCTTTGTCGGTACCAAACGGAGCAGAAACACTGTTATCACTTGAATTTTTCATCACTACACGAATTTTAGTCAATTTACTGCATAATACACTATCACTATTACACATTAAACAACTTTTTCACGCCGAAAACGAACATTCAATTGACAAAGCAACCGCTCACGCCGAGTTCCCGCCAAAGACCTCGAAAGCATAGTCATAGAAAAAATAAGTTAAATACCCGGGAAAGGCAAAGGCAAGGTAATCTATATCCATATACAGCTAAGCTAAACCTTCATGCATAAAACGCATGATAACATTACATCAGACTCCTTGCCTATGTCTTGTCCATATCTGACCAGTAAATTTTAAAAAAAACGTTAACCCGTTTTAGTTAACAATATTTATTGGCATAAAGATAAAAGCCACCATAATAAAAGCAACGTTCAGAAATCACAATCATCAAATCGTAACATAATCATTCATTTTACGACATTTGCAGGGGTCTTTGGCGGGAACTCAGCGTGAGCGGTTGCTTTGTCAATTGAATTTTCGTTTTCTGCGTGAAAAAGTTGTTTGATGTGTAATAGTGATAGTGTATTATGCAGTAAATTGACTAAAATTCGTGTAGTGATAAAAAATTCAAGTGATAACAGTGTTTCTGCTCCGCTTGGTACTGACAAAGATCTTCGCGGTTGTGCTTCTCGCCGCCAGTTTTCGTAAAACAGACGCTATCCGGTTTTACGCAGAACTGTTAAAGAATCTTCTTAGAAGTCTCCTTTTTTCAATTTTGATAACCCTATATTATTTTCCTAATGCTTTGATTTGTCTTTCGTTGTTATTTACTATTCTGTCATAGTTTATTAAAATAATAATTTTCACAATTTGCGGACTTCTGATTTTATAGATAATTACATTTATCATGGTAGCATACGCTGTGAAATGTGAAATAAATTGTTATTTGATAGAAATAAATAAATAAGAGCAAATAATTTTCCGAAAATTTTTTCAAAGTCTGACTGCAAGACGTAATTTCAAAATGCAATCAACAAGTTGTAAAATTGATATTGGTCGTCTGGAAGGCACGAAAAATTGGTCGACGTGGAAATTTAAGGCTATGCTACTTCTAAGAGGTAAGCCTGGTGGGTTAGATGCTATAAATGGCAACCTAGTAAAACCGGTGAGACCTGATTCATCTGACGTCGCTGCAATTTCGGAATATGAAAAAGCCCTTGATAAATACAACGAAACAGATAGTTCCGCACTACTATTACTATCTGCGAACATGTCAGACGAAACTCTTCAAAAAATAATGAGATTTAACTCGTCTAAAGATGTTTGGGATGAGCTACATCGTTTGTTTGATGGTACATCTGAAGATAAGAGCTATGCGCTGTGTATGGAGTTTTTCGGCTATCGTAAAGATCCGTCACATGATATTACGACTCATATCTCGAAAGTTAAGACGCTATGGTCAGATTTGAAAGCTGAATTAGTTAAGATAGAGAAGGCTGAATTACCAGATATCCTATTAATCTGCAAGATTCTAGATACTCTACCTGAAACATACTTCTCCTTCAAGTCAAGTTGGATGCTTATGTCAAGGACCAACAAAACAATTGACAATCTGACAACGCAACTTTGTACTTATGAACGCTCGCTCTCATCCAAAAGTAGTGAACCTGCTGAAGCTTTGGCTGTTCAAAACAGTAATAAACCAAAGAAAAAGTGTGGATATTGTGGAAAATTTGGTCATAAGGTCAGACAATGTAGAAAATGGAAAGCTGACGGTAAACCATCCAAGCCAGAGACGAAACAGTCATCAAGTAACTTAAACCTTATGCTCATGCAAGTAACTACTGGTCAAGAAGTAAACTCGATACAAACAAACTGTGATACTACAAGTTGGTTCGTTGACAATGGCGCTACTAGCCATGTTACCTGTAGAAGCGACTTCTTTTCAAGTTTCCAATATTTTGATGACACTCGTGCAGTAACTGTTGCTAATGGAAATGCTATAAAAGCGATTGGCAAAGGTACAGTTGACTTGAAAACTGTAGTCAATGGAAAAGAATCCATGATACAACTCTGTGATGTATGGTATGTACCTGACATTGCCAGAAACCTATTCTCTGTACTGGCCACTCAAGACAGACTAACAAATAGTGTTTTTATATCTGAGAGGGAACACTGCTCCTTAAGAGTTGATGGACAAGTGAAACTGACTGGCAAAAGAGTCAAGAATGGAGGCCTATACAAGCTTGATGGAGAAACCATATCTAAGCCGACTCCTGATTTCAATGTTGTGTCAACAAGTAATCTGCTACAACTCTATCATGAAAGGTTAGCCCATCAGAATAAGAAACATGTAAAACGGTTTATTGAAAAGGAACTTGGTGTTAAAGTACGTCTAGATTCTGAATTATGTACTGGGTGTATTTATGGCAAAACACATAGACGAAAATTTGGAACAAGAGAACGTGCTAAAGTACCTGCGGAAATTATTCACGCAGATGTTTGTGGTCCATTTCCTCCTTCTTTCAATAAAAATCGTTATTTTGTTTTATTCAAAGACGATTACAGCAAGTACAGACATGTCTACTTCATGCGACAAAAATCGGAAGTTCCTCAGAAGCTCCGACAAATGTTACAAGAATGTAAGGTAGCTGGACACTTTGTCAAAGAATTTCTTAGTGATAACGGCGGAGAATTCGATAATGAGAATATAAGAAGCATTCTTCGTGAAGCTGGAATCAGACAAAGGCTCACTATGCCTTATACGCCACAACAAAATGGCTTAAGTGAACGTGAGAATCGAACCTTAGTCGAGGCAGCTCGCACAATGATGCATGCTCATGAAGAATTACCAGCTGCAACATGGGCAGAGTTGATAAATACTGCTGCATATGTCTTGAACAGAACGGGCCCAACTTCACAAAATGGGAAATCACCATTTGAACTGTGGTTCAAAAAGAAACCATCAGTAAAACACCTGAAGATCATCGGTTGTGAATGTTTTGCTCATGTTCCAAAACAAAAGCGAACCAAGCTGTCAAAAAAGGCAGATAAGTGTATCCTCATTGGTTACGATGGTGATGAAGGCTATCGCTTGCTCAGTAATACTGGTAAACTCATAAGATCGAGAGATGTTACATTTAATGAATCAGTTTTGAATCCGATTGACTTAAATGATTCGGATGAAGATGACTCTTCAATCGAGATAAATTTCCCACTCGTGACGCCGCCGATGTGTGATGCAAGGGAGGAAGAACGCAATGAAAGCAACTCTGATGTGCTCCCTAGCTCTACTGTGCCTCCCACATCGCCTGGACTTGTCGTAAGTCAAGGAATTGAAAGGAGTCCTGACGATCCTATTGAACTTCAAACATCTAATAATGAAATTCCTCCAGAATCTCCTCTATATGAAGATGCATTAGAGGATATTGATGATGAGATGCCAGAATCTGCAGAAGACATAGCTGAGATAGCCAATAGAATGAATTTACGTGATAGAAGTCAACTAAGACCACCTACGCGATACCAAGATTTTATCATGATGTCAGCAGATGATATTCGAGGTATCAATGAACCGAAAAGCTATAAAGAAGCAATAAATAGTCCGCAAAAAGATCAGTGGGTCAAAGCAATGGAGAGTGAAGTTAAGTCTTTAAAAGAAAACAAAACCTGGACTCTGGTTGACCTTCCTAAAGACAGAAAACCCATATCTTGTAAATGGATTTACAAAATTAAAACCAACGCTGATGGCTCGCTAGACAAATTTAAAGCAAGACTAGTTGCTCGTGGCTATACACAGAAAAAGGGCATTGACTATGATGAAGTCTTTAGTCCAGTTGCTAAGATGACTACGATAAGATCAGTTTTAAGTATTGCTGCTAACGAAGCGCTAAAACTCACTCAATTCGACGTCTCAACAGCATTTCTGTATGGTTCATTAGATGAAGAGATTTATATGAAGCAACCTGACGGATATTCAGATGGATCTAATAAGGTGTGCAGATTGAAAAGAAGCCTATATGGTCTTAAACAGGCACCGCGCTGTTGGAATAAATGTATGGTCGATTACTTGTTAAGCATTGGCTTCCAACAATGTACTACGGATCCATGCCTATTTATTCGAAACCGAACAAATAACAAGATAATCCTTGCTCTTTATGTTGATGACGGATTAGTCGCAGCAACCAATCAGAAAGACTCTGAAAAATTCATAAATGAGCTAAAGAAAAGATTCAAAATCACAATTAAAGACGCTACATACTTTTTAGGCCTTGAAATAGAAAACCAGGATGGTAACATTAAAGTATCCCAAAGTAATTACGCAAACAAAATACTAGAACGTTTCGGAATGAAAGACTGTAAACCGGTTTCTACCCCAATGTTGAAGGATGGAGTACCAGAAACAGAATCTGTTGAATCGGATGTTTCAAAATACCCGTACCGAGAAGCTGTAGGTGCTCTTGCGTATTTAACTGTTGGAACCAGACCTGATCTAGCCTATGCTGTAAGCGTCATATCAAGATCTTTAGAAAAACCAGCTAAAGATGATATACTTAAATTGAAGCGAATCTTCAGATATATTAAAGGTACTTTAGACTACGGTATACTTTATAAGAAAAAATGTAATACTGGCATTTTAGAATGCTTTAGTGACTCGGACCACGGCGGAGACCGAACCACCGGACGGTCTACTTCAGGCATTTTATGCATTTATTCAGGAGGAGCAATCTCATGGACTAGTCGACGACAAACTTGCGTAGCAATTTCGAGTACGGAAGCCGAATTGGTTGCAGCAAGTGAGGCGGCACGAGAAATTGTCTGGCTCAAGAGACTTTTCGCTGAAATTTCAAGCCTAAAGGAGACGCCAAAACTAAGGGTCGACAATGATGCTGCTATTAAAATATCGCACAATCCAGAGCTCCACAGAAGGACAAAACATATTGCTATTAGACACTTTTATGTCAGGGAGCTTGTCGCTGAAGGCGAACTACGTGTGGAATATGTCCCTTCTGAGTTCCAGTTAGCAGACCTGCTCACCAAGGCATTACATAAGCCACGGATATCAGCGATAGCAGTGCATATTGGACTGATGCAATAGGGTTGCCAAAAAGGGAGGATGTTAAAGAATCTTCTTAGAAGTCTCCTTTTTTCAATTTTGATAACCCTATATTATTTTCCTAATGCTTTGATTTGTCTTTCGTTGTTATTTACTATTCTGTCATAGTTTATTAAAATAATAATTTTCACAATTTGCGGACTTCTGATTTTATAGATAATTACATTTATCAAGAACATGAGAAGCTTAGGGCTTAGGTTAAGTTGAAGAAAGAAGATTTTTCACTGAAGACATGACTGTATGGACATAGTTTCCTTTGCCTTTCCCGAAAGGGATAAATTTAACAAAAAAAAACGACATTTGCAATGTTTTCCAGGCCATAAATGTTCAAAAAAAAAACCTTCGCTTGCTTGTGACCACAGACAGGAGTATTTATATTCTTTGCCACAGACTAGGTAGATGATACTGACGTCTTGTGACATTCGTGAAATACTGAAATCTGCGCTGTGGGTCTAATCTAATCGATTTTTCGTTACATAATTATAAAAATGGGACATCTGCATTTTGGACAACTAGCCAAGCTTCGGGGCATTATCTATTACAAGCTGTCTCCTCATGAGCAGCGGGCATTTGCAGGAGCAATCTCTCAAGGTCTCCCAAACATCTTACGCAGGTTTCGCGAGAGTGTATTCAGAGTAGCACCACGTAAGTTTGTTATTCTAGATACGAGCACGCTCTTTGCTTTATTTTTATTTGTTTTAAGTGTTTTTAAAACACATTATTTGTTGTACCTACGTAATTAATCTTAGACACTGAATCATCCCATCCCTTGTTAAAAAATTCCCATTTTGTAAATACCTACTTGTGAAGAGCTTACGAATGACATTTATCTAACGCTAAGAACTCGAGGTCAAAGCTAGATATTTTTATAAAATTGTAATTTTAATGACCTGATTATAAAGAATTGTTATCATGTACCTGTGTCTACTTTGATCTGTTAGAATCAAGAGCAAATGATGTATTATTATATTATATATATCTATTTGTCTATATTCCTTAAAACCACAAGCATTTGTCTCGGACCTGAAGGCATGCATGGGGCTGCACCCGAAGCCAACATGTACGTACACACCCGTTAGACAATTTAGTAATGTGACACTAATGGGCAATTTTCACTGTATACCTACACTAGAAATGCACCCAAAGACAACCCTAAGTTTGTGCAGGACTATTGAAAGGAATGGAAAGAAAACTGGGCTGTTGGTTGGATTGAAAAGCTAGTAGACTCAGTAACACAATAACCGAGCCTATCAGTGTTAAAATACATGAACAAATAATAAAAAATAAAAAATACACAAGTAGGTATTTTTAACCCCTGAGCAAAAAAGAGGGGGGTGTTGAAAGGTTGACAAGGTTTTTATTGTTTGTAAGCTGACCTAATAAATATTTTCTTTTGCTACACAGTATTGGTTCAGCTGCAGGGTTCGAAATTATCAAGATAATTACACTTCTTGATAATTATCTGATAATTATCACCAGTGTAAGAAATTCATTTGTTATATTGGTTCATAACAAATTGTAACAAAACATTATTAAAAACAAATTTTGTAATTTTTTTATTCAATATCGAACATAAATCAAGTAATCAACATGAATCAAAGATATATTAAGTTAAAATCAGTTTCCGTCAGATTAGACATCCTTCTAATATCTTACTTATATTATAAATGCGAAAGTTTGTGAGTGTGGCTGTATGGATGGTTTTTACTCTTTCACAAAAAACTACTGAATGGATTTTAATGATACTTTACAATAATATAGTTTATGTGTCAGAATAACACATAGGCAACAAATTTTTCGGAACGAACAAAGTCCCGGGTAGAAAGCTAGTCGTAAACAAATAAACTTAGATTGACCAAAGAAGCCAAAGGAATATCTTCATCCGATGATGATTCTATTTCCATTGGCTTTGTTGCTTGTTATTATCAAACGATAATTATCCATATGTTTTTATCACGATAATTATCCTTTCGAACCCTGTTCAGCTGTTTAAAAGTTCTAAGTTATGAATGTCAGGGGTGATACAAATTTTTAATTTTTGATTTATAATTAACCACATGTCATATATGTTACAGCTTTCATCGTGGGATACCTGATCTATGAGGGTGTTGAGAGAGAACACCACAGGCTCAGCCGCAAGAACCCTGCTGATTTCGAAAATGATCAATAAATAATGTTATGCTTTCTGTTAATTTTAATAAGTTAAATAGATCAATAAAATTTTAGCTCTATAATTGCGAATCATTTAATTGAATTCCTTGCATCAGTTTTTGAAGGGCTGCCGCGAGGTTACCCTCTGTCCACAGAGTCCACACACTCTACTCGCGTCATTAATTTTTAAATAGATTGAGTGTGACGTGTGTCCATAATTCTAGCAGCGCCACCATCACCGATTTTGAAATGGATTATTGCATCTAACATTCATGCGTTATTCATTTTGTGAAAATTGCTGAGAAATTTCCAGGTAAGGTGGTTTCCCAGATAAATGACAAAGTTTGGGGCGCTGCCAGGATGACGTCAGTCCAGCAGCGCCACAGCTGGAACTTCTGTAGTCATAGTAAATATCAAAGACCTGTCTAGATAGTCATTTACTGTGACCATAATCCCAGAAGCCTCATCATGGAATTGAACGTTTTTACATATGCCAATAAATAATTCCGGAAATAGTGATAAATAGTACTACAATGAAATAAATAGTACCTCAATACTTTTCCAGTTATAGATAGGTGTCGGTGAGGCTGCTGGGATGACGTCACTCCAGAATCCTCAACAAGAACGGCTGAAGCTAGCGACATGCTGTTGATCTCAAAAATAGTTCTGACTTTGTGCCAAATCTCAAAAATAATGCTTCAGGGAAATCAGAGATATGAGGATATGTCGGTGAATATGCTGGGCTGACGTCATCCCAGCATACCTACTCATCACAAAATCTCGATATCCGCTAACTCTTTCCTGTCGGAATTATTGTCAAAAAATAGTTCTGAAATAGTTCTACAGTTTGCATATGGTGTCTGTGTCATATAATACACATAATGTATCAAAAACGACAGTCAAATTTCTACATACATTTTTGTTGTCATGTACAGTCGCGCACAGAAATGAATCTTTAAGTCGTTTAGTTGGAATTTAACTAACATCTTTTTATTAATGCAAATAATAGAATTAGCCTTTACCTAATTGTAATAATTCCAGTGGATTAAAACACCTTAGTTTTGAATATTTATATAAGTATCGGAGATTTTTCCGATGATAAATACTAAAATATCAATATCCAACAACTAGCATTCCGCCCCGGACTTCATTCCCACGGGAATTCGGGAAAATTATATATCCTATGTCCATCGGGGATAATGTAGCTTTCTAACAGTGAAAGATTTTTTCAAATCGGTAGAGTAGTTTTGGAGCTTATTCAATGCAAACAATCAAGTCTTTTCTCTTTATAATATTAGTAGTATAGATAAGCGAAATATAGTTCACAATTTTTTGGACGTATTATTGATTCTAAATACTTAAGTTCAGTCTAAGCTATGCATTAAAATATTTATTTTACTTAATACTATGCTTTTTAATACTCACATTTTGATAATCTTACAGACACAACCCAGTTCCAGATTTGAAATAAACGCTCACAATTTTTTTTGCGCGTGCTTTGAACGAAAACCAACTTCAAAAAGCCCTATTGTTTGTTTGTTTCAAGTCGCCCGCGTCGGCGCCGCTGCATTGTCAGTCAATCACAGTACAGTGAATCATACGTATTATATTATGTTTAATAGCCAAAAAGCATGTCATTGGAGAACACGCCATCTATGCAATAAGGATAGAATCATCTCAACACTATAGTTACCAGTGTTGCCAAATAAGTTTTAGTTGTTTTACACAACCATAGCCTTAATGTTTTACCTAAACAACAATTTGTTTAAATATTTTTTTAAGTTTGCTAGTAATACCTAATTTACACCAAGAATATAAAAAGGATTGAAAGTAGCACTAGTTTGAAATAGAGCTAAATTTAATTGATAAAAAATATTTTTTTCGTTCCTGGCCATATAAGTAAGTAGGAGGTCATTGAGTTACTAATAAAATAAAAATTATATCAATACAAATTATCCACAAAAGCTCTAATTTTCGGGAAATTCCCTTATAGACAACTTACATATCAATAAATAAACACTGATATGACTCTGAATAACACCTCTTTTATTTTAAGTAAAGGGAGATAAGGACAGATATCAATTAACATATAGTGCGCGAACGCGCAACGAACGTTCGTCACTGTTTCTTACCCATTTTTGTTCTTCTTAAAAAACTTATTTTTATCTACTT
>CATLJT010000005.1:0-46568 GCA_949987775.1 Aproaerema taeniolella | reverse complement strand
ATCCCGTTTTCGAGATCCAGGTGGCTCAGCTGTAGTGACGCGTCACTGCAGCTGGGCCCCAACGAATGTCTTATATTTTTTGAACGCGAGACCGGATAGTTTTCTTATTTTGGCGTTTGTCTCGAGAAATTAACGAGAAATTTTCTACGTAGTCAGATCTCCGCTACATGGTTCCATCTTCGAGATACAGGTGTGGCTCAGCTGTAGTGACGTCACTGCAGCTGGGCCCCAAACAACCCCTGATAACTTTAAAACGCGGCCCCGAGAAATTCTGTTTTCTTTGCCAATCGTATACGACAAATTTTGAGAAATTCTTGGCATAGTCAAACATTAAAATTTCGATTGTGGCCCAGCTGTGGTGATGGACTCAAACTTGGAAGGGCCCGGCGAAATCAACTCCGCTATGCAAAAAAGCTCGTGATGGAGTCACTCGTTCTTTAGGCAACTCTCCCATGACCTGATTCTTAACATTGGCATTCTGCTTAGCGCATGTTAAACATTTGTGAATATGCCTTTTTACTAGGCTCTTGGCACGAATTATCCAATACTTTGATCGTAGATATCCCAACATTAATTGAACCCCTCCATGTAATGTCTTGTGGTGTGCGTGTTTGACTATTACTCTTACTAAATAGTTCTTAGTTCCTATTATTATAGGATGTTTGGCGCCTTCGTCGAGGTCAGCACCGCTAAGGAATTGAATTCTCTGCCAGCGTCTGTATATCCGGGCTCATATAACCCGAGTCTCTTTAAAGTTCGAGTGAATAGGCATCTTCTGGATGAGCTTGCTACATCCTCGACCACATCTTCGCCCCTAGGCTAGATTGTGGTCAAGGGCAAACCCATTCGTTATTAAAAAAAAAATTTTTGACGGCAGCCCACCCTGAGTATATTCTTCTCATCTAAACAAGGGTTTAGTGTCTTCAATGGACTGTTTCTTTTTAAAGCTTTCTGGTTCTGCAGTCTTTCAATTTCTTCTTTAAATTCTTCTTCTTGAACCTTCTTTATACATATTTGTAACGATTCTTCAATTTCTGTTGTTGTTAAATCCTTATCTATCTAGTCTGGTTTTCTTTTAAAATTCAAAAATCTTTTACAAAGTGTTACCGTCTTTAATAAATCATTTAATTCGTGGAAATTTTCATTTTTTAAGAAATTCGTTTTCATCATGAGCATTAAAATTCACTGATATATTCTTCTCTGATTCCGTAGTTGTTTCAGACCTTGTAAATACGATTTCTTCATTTGCTAGCCATTTGGGTCCATTCCACCACAAATCACTGTGTTTAAGTTGCTTTAAGGATGAGCCTCTCGATGCTACGTCAGCAGGATTGTCGTTCGATTCGACGTGGTACCATTGAATATTGCTGAGGTTGTCGTTAATTTCTACCACGCGATTGGCGACAAATGGTTTCCACTTATTAGAATTACCCATCAACCAAGCAATTACTATGGAAGAATCGGTCCAGGCGAAGATCTGTGTTGCAGGTATCCTCATTGCCACCCTTATTTGCTTCAACAAACGCGACAATAGCAGAGAGCCACACAACTCCCGTCGTGGCAACGAGACTACCTTCGTTCTTGCAGCAACGAGTTTGACTTGAGGTTGTCCATTATTGTTCATTATCCTAACATACACAACTGCAGCATATGCTTTGGTAGACGCATCGCTGAATCCATGTAGCTGTACGAGTCCTCTGTCAAGTAAGCCACTAGATCTCAAAGTTGGCGCGAATAGCTAGCCATTCATCTCTAAGTGGTGAGCTTATCTCATCGTCCCATCCTACCTTTTCTGACCATAATTTTTGGACAAGCATTTTTGCTAAAGCAATTGTCGGTGCAATCCAACCCAGAGGGTCGAAAAGCTTCTGTATGTCTGATAAAATATTTATTTTCGAGACTAGCCTCGGAGCTTGTGGCAAACACAGATTATATTGAAATTGGTCTAATCCGAAATTCCACGTAACCCCTAATGCCTTGATTGTTCCATCCATGTTTAGGTCTAATTGCGCCTTGGCGACCTTTTTTCAATTTCTATTGATTTCATAAAGTTAAAATCGTTGGATGACCATTTTGAAAGAGAAAAGCCCCCTTTTTCTAGTCTTTGTAATTTTCTTAGCAACGTCTTTTGCTTCATCAGTTGTGTCGCATCCCGATAATAAGTCATCTATATAAAAGTCTTCCTTTATCATCTGAGCTACCCTTGAATCATCCTTACTCTCATCGTTAGCCACTTGTTGAAGTGTCCTTACAGCAAGATACGGAGCTGACGCTGTTCCAAAGGTTACTCGTAGCAACCGATAATCCTTGATTGCATCAGAATCGGCCGATCTCCAGAGTATCTGCTGGTATCTTCTTTAGTGACCAGGATTTGCCGGTACATTTTTTAGATGTCAGCTACAAAGCATACACGTTTCATACGCCAACGCATAATGATATTCCGTAGATCTTCTTGAAGCTGCGGACCGATCAGTAGCTCGTCGTTGAGAGAGATATTATTACATCCCTTACACGACGCATTGAACACCACACGGGTTTTAGAAGTTTCTTTATCTTCGCGGACGACGGCGTGGTGAGGTAAGTATAAGACTCTTTTTTTATATATTTCTTCTACAGGTACTTCTTCTACGTGTTCTAACTCTATGTATTCTTCGATGACCTTGGTATATTCTTCTTTTAGTTTCTTGAGATAATTATTCTTCTGTGTATATTCACTTCGATCCAAAGTTTGCATCTTAGTAAATTCCTTGCAATGATATATCGTATGGTTCCCGTTGCATAAAAGACACGTTCTGTTATTGGATGTCGATGGAGCAGTGGCCGCGTGAATGTTCGTTCCCTGATTGTTTTGTGATCTCGTGTGCTTGATGTGACGAGTTCCAAA
Source organism: Aproaerema taeniolella (assembly GCA_949987775.1). Taxonomy (NCBI): domain Eukaryota; kingdom Metazoa; phylum Arthropoda; class Insecta; order Lepidoptera; family Gelechiidae; genus Aproaerema; species Aproaerema taeniolella. Next base: position 43,684 of record CATLJT010000005.1, on the reverse strand, counting down.
GTTCTATATTTCGACTCTAAAAAGTTCTTGAGATCTTTCTATGTAGGTAATTCTTCTGAATTTTGTTTCTAAGTATGTTCTTCCCAATCTTTATGTGACTCTGGGCCCAGTTTCTGCACTCGAGAAATGTGATTAATGGATCCCAAGAGTCGATGACAGTTTTTAAATTAGTTAAGCTGCTCGCTGGTCGTATCCAATAGATTTTTTAACTGATTGGCGGTTTGACCACTTATCTTCTTTTGGATAAATAATCTTTTTAGAATCGAATTGAAAATTAAACGTTTATTGCCATACCTGTGCTTTAGGGTGTTCCAGTCTTGTTCATAATTTCTTTCAGTAACTTTAATTTGCTTTAGAAATGATTCAGCCTCACCACTGACACTAGTCTTCAAATAATATAATTTTTGTACTACACTGAGAGATTTGTTTGTGTGAACTAAGGACATAAATAAATCTTGGAAGGTCGGCCACTCTTCATAATGTCCACAGAACGCCGGCAGTTGTATTCTTGGCAATTTCACAAAATCATTTTGTGCAGTTGATTGATTAGGGCCGTTCGGTCCGGTATTACGTAGCATGGGTTCCAACAAGTCGGGCAAGTCGACTAACATAGCTAAGTAAAGGTCCTCTACACCGAAATATTCTTCATTTACAAAATACGACAATGCAGCCCTTCTATCTTTCGGTGTATTTTTTACAAGATCCTGACAAGATAATTTTGATTCTTGTTTCTATGTATCCTTTTGTCGAAACGAATTTTCGGACATTATTTCAAATTTACTTGAGTTTCTTGTAGTAAAGCAGCTGTCTCTTCTAGTATATTTAATATCTCTTCCGTACTTGCCATATTTTTTGATCAAAGTATTTAATTTCGTTAAAATAACGACTTCACTTTGATTTCTTACGCGTAAATTAACTCGATGTAAACATAAATGTTCATAAAACTGCACAAAATGAGGCGCTGAGGTCCGTCTTATCGCTGTGGAATGCGGGTCCTATTAGACCAAGATCCCAGGGCCACCAGACCTTACTTATTTTCTCATAAACCAAATGTGTGGGAAATAGTAGTGCTAGTACGTACTAGTAATGTATAAATACCAGCTAACCTGGGCCGACGGACAATTTTCAGCTACCAGGTTCTGAAGGTACTTTCAAAAACTGCTCACTTGTCTTAAAGTCTGGGTGCTATAAAAAGTATTGTTATAGTTCCCTGAACATCATATACAAAAATCCCGGCTCAGATTGTAGGTAAAATCGTATAATTTGCTTGCGAACTGTAAAGCGTCTGGCAGAAATTACAGCCGACGGAGAGTGTCTGGCGGTGTTGAACATTAATTTTTATATTTAATTAATTATATTCTATAAGACATCAGCAGCCAGACTTCAAGACAAGTGGGTAATTTTTGGAAGTACCTTCAGAATCTGATAGCTGAAAATTGGCCGCCGGCCCAGGTTAGCTGGTATTCATACTAACTAGTACGTACATAGCACTACTATTTCCCACACATTTGGTTTATGATAAAATAAGTAAGGTCTGGCGGCCCTGGGATCTCCGTCTATATTGTTCACTGTGCTCGGCAGGTGATTCACAACTTTCGCACTAATCCGGCTCGAAGGACCATATGGTGATATATTTAAGGTCTACTTTGCCTTGATACGGGATTTGCAAGAAAAATTACGTCTTTTCGAAACGATTCCTTTATTGCGACTAAAATTTCAGTATGGAAAAACAACAGTTAAACGAATGAGCGAATAGATTGAATAAGTGAACGCACCAATCATGTTTTTTTCACATTGTAATAAACCTGTCTAACTACTGTAAAGAGGAAACTTAGTACCCCCAATTTATACCGTTGGCTTGAATTTGACTACTTGGCCCATCGTCTTACGTTTACACAATTTAAACACGAATGATGAAACATTTGAAAAACAATTTAAAAAACATCAAACCTTACTGTGATGTGGAAGAGAAAACACGTTCAGACTAACAACGCCACTGGACGTCCAAAATTAATTTACATGATGCGGCACAACGTTTTATGACGTCGTTACAAAAATCCAATTTTTATGCACGACGTTGAATAACGACAGCTTTCCGTATATTTTTAGGGAGTGACGTCACACCGCCGGATCATATCATTGTTTCAAAGTTCTAGAGCCACAGCGTATAGTACTTTTTCTATCTAAACACACCTCCACATTTACTTACACACAAACGCACAACGTGTAAACACGTCGTCTGTTGTATGGAATCGCCATACTAGTAGTTGGCTTGTGCGTCGCTAGCGGGAGCGCATTGTAAATCTAAAATATCGTCGTTAGTATTTGTTGTTTTCAAAAGATTTTTTACCTTTTTATGTCGTTGTTTGAATGTACTACATTCTAATCAGAATCACAGATTCCACAGATGTAAAAAAAACAGAAAAATGTTTGGTCTCCAGGGCTTTCAGTATTGAAGCACGGTCAGAGAGTATCCTGATGTTGGAATCCTGGATACCCCTGGTGGCTGCATTGGCGGCTTCTTATAGCTAAACATTCGCACTGGAAGATTGACTTGAGTAGTCCCAAAGCTAGTGATATATGTTTGTTCAGATCAATGGAGAAAACTCCTGCTCCAGTGCAGGCTTTCATCTTAGATCCATCCGTATAAATACCGAGACTCCGTGGTTCCCAGATTGGTCCTTCTCTGTTTCGTTTATTTGTATCTGATATTTTTTATCAAATGCATAGAATTTGGAAGTCTAATCACGCGAGACGATAGACGTCAATACACGATGTTAATTTTCTACAAGGAAAATTTATGTATAAGTTGTGTTGGAACGTAGGATAACGTTAACGTCAAGAGTCGAAAGCGTGATAGCGTAGGTAAAACTTGTCTAGTAACACGGCGGTAAATCTATAAACGTCATCTGAATTTGTATGGAGCCAGGATGTGCCATGGCACATAGTTTGTCTAAAGTGACATGCGTGCACGAACGTGAAAAAGGTTCAAGAGCTTTGACTGTACTGTTAGTTAAGCAAAAATATTCACTGAGTATATTCGTTATCAATTTTTACTAACTTCTTCAGGCCGCCAACTACCTCTTTGAGTAAAAAACTAAGTCAATCTGTTGCTTCGTAACGACATGAAGAAAGGACAATGATAAATATGTTTATGCTGTATTTGAGGATTATTAGCTTATAGTCTTATAAACAATGAGGGAAAATTAAACTTTCAAGCTATAGGTCTCCTGAAAATATTGAAACCTTTTCGAGCAACTATATTTATAAGTTTGTAAGTAGGTATGTAAAGTAGGCATACTGGTGTACTGCCTATACATACAAACACTAGCTGATGCCCGCAACTTCGTTTGCGTGTTATTTTTTTTTGTACAGAGTACACAGATTGAAAACATCTATCTTACGTGATTTAGATTTTTCCATACAAAAGTTTTTTCCCGCTAACTCCCGTTCCCGTGGGAATTTTGCAATATCCTGTTGCAACTAAGCTTTAAGTTTACTAAGGTACCTGCATGCCAAATTTCAAGCGTCTAACTTAAGCGGTTTAGATTTTTCATACAAAAGGATTTTCCCGCTAATTCCCGTTCCCGTGGGAATTTCGGGAATTCCTTTCTTAGTGCACCTCTACGGTACCTAAGCTACGTCCCTTCCAAATTTCAAGTGCCTACGTTTAGCTGTTTAGGCTGTGCGTTGATATGTCAGTCAGTCAGTCAGTTTCTCCTTTTATATATTTAGACTAGCTGATGCCCGCAACTTCGTTTGCGTGTTAATTTTTTTTTGTACAGAGTACACAGATTGAAAACATCTATCTTACGTGATTTAGATTTTTACATACAAAAGTTTTTTCCCGCTAACTCCCGTTCCCGTGGGAATTTTGCAATATCCTGTTGCAACTAAGCTTTAAGTTTACTAAGGTACCTGTATGCCAAATTTCAAGGGTCTAACTTAAGCGGTTTAGATTTTTCATACAAAAGGATTTTCCCGCTAATTCCCGTTCCCGTGGGAATTTCGGGAATTCCTTTCTTAGTGTACCTCAATTCAATTCAATTCAATTCTTTATTGCCTTCATGTGTACATTGTGTTCTTACAAATGTTTGCTTATGTGTCAACATGAAACCCTGTTAGGGCACTGCAATACGGTACCTAAGCTACGTCCCTTCCAAACAAGTGCCTACGTTTAGCCGTTTAGGCTGTGCGTTGATATATGTCAGTCAGTCAGTCAGTCAGTTTCTCCTTTTATATATTTAGATATACTACCGGTCTTTAAAATAATCTGTTTTTTTTCAGGCATCCTATTGAATGTCCATTTTGTACAAGTAGTAAGGCATCTCCTGAATTTAAGAAAATACTTGGTGTAAAGGAAATAGATCTTGATATATACATGCGTAGAGCCAGTGAAATTGATCAAGTAAGTATCTGATCTAATTGAATTTAAAGTTTTACTCATGTTTCTTTTTTTTTCGATTTGAAATTTGTGTTCTCTCTTGATCACAAATAATCACAATCTAGTTCAGGGGCAATATATGTGGTCCTGACAAGGATCCAGCACCTAAATTACGATATTATGATGCGTAGAAAAGCATGACGCACTGCATTAAATCGAAGAAAACAAAATACTACGGTAATATTCAGGACAAAAACTAGATAAGTAGTTTGCTGAAAACATGATTCAGCAGTTTTGGTTCGATAGAAAAAGCTCACAAAGTCACCTCTAAATACCCAATATTGTGTATCTTCTAAGTTATAAAAACGATAGTAAAGTGCACACAGGAACTTGAATTTGCTATCAAAATGTTCGTGATTGAACACTCTCGATAAGTAGTTAACGCATTTTTCGATTTAAGCTGTTACCTTTCCTTAAATCTCATTTTTCTAACTTTCGAACATATTTTTACGCACGCACACTTTATAGTCCATGTGTGCGTGCGTAAACTTCGTGTATCGACACTGTCCGCATTGCCGGCCCAGGCCTGTTGAGAGACGGAGATGGCACTATTCCTATGTGTGCCGCCTTTTGCTCAAGAACGATCGGGTGCTGTAGTCGCCTTAACACTCAATAAAAGATATTCGGGTTATATGAGCTCGGAAATGCAGTCACCGGCAAATATATCCATATCTAATCTATACTAGGTAATACTTATAATATTATAAAAAGGAAAGATTTGATTGTTTGTTTCTTTGCATTGAATAGGCTCTGAAACTACTGGACCGATTTGAAAAATTCTTTCACCATTAAAATCCCACATTATCTGTGATGAACATAGGGTACATGATTTTAAGGGGTCAAGAATAGGGTGACTAAAAGAGTTCTGGAAAAGTTGTGATCACTTGGTTCCAGAGCGGGATATTTGGGCAAACAATTCTAAAGTTGGCTGCAATACTCTATGCACGATCGGACTTATTAATAGGCGTGAAGGCGTAGTACCTACTTTCTGGAGTAGGCATACCTACTCCAGGAAGTAGTCGAGTCCAAAGGACGCTGTTTCGTCGAGAACCCAAGCCAACAAAACACTTGTGTTTTATTGGCGTAGAAACCAACCAGATTAAGTTTTTATTTAATTCAAGCAACTAGGCACATTATGAGGAATTCCTTAGAATGCCAAAAATACTATAAAATACATGCCTCCCACTCCATTAACGTCATCCTATTGGTAGACGGGACTTAGGGTTGAGTTTACGGGCTCTAGCATTGCTTCCCTTTTTATTCGAATCTTATATTTAATTTCGTAACGATGCTGTCATCTGCTGCGTGCGCCACTGTTCCACTACGCAGGAAAAGAGTCATATAGAAAATAGACCCCTGAGGAACTCCGGCGTCATTAGCCATGAGGTCAGAGGAGCTGTTATCGACGACTCAGATCGTCCGTTTACATAGAATGTCTAGAGATGGCTTCAACCCAGCCGTGCGTGACAACCTACCCAAGCAAGAATATCCTGTATAAATTAAGTACATCTTTATAGATGGAGAAAATAAGTCAAATTATCCATGCTACTCAACCTGACCACGAAAATAGGGATTTTGTATTCTATAACAATTCCGATGTGTCAGTCACGTCCGTAGAAATGCTGGCTTTTTTGGGTAAGTAATAGAATAAACATTTTATATTTTATTTTATTCCATAATGTTAAAGTAAATAGATCAAATATTAGCGTAAAAGATTGAGTAATCGCTATTACTTGGGCAAGGATCATTTACAAGGGTGTTAACAACTTTTTGGACATGTCTGTGGTATTTTCAGAAACAACATGTTAATGTATTTACTGCTAAGAAACCGCTTACGATGGTCCCTGCTTATAACGTTAAAAGCGAATTGCTCGTAAATAAAAACCGGCCAAGAGCGTGTCGAGCCACGCGCATTGTAGGGTTCCGTAGCAGCATGGTTCAAATATATTCTTATTAATCCCAACAGTGTTTGGCACTTGGTCGACTATTACTCGCAAACTTGAAGGATCAACTTATGTGTGATAGTTTTCCTTTAAATTTCGTTGTATATTCTACCAACGTGAATTTTTTCAAATTTTTAGAATCAACCGTTTAGCAGGTATAGGGGGGGGGGGACACTTGTGTTTGACAAAAATTTTCACTTTAAAAATTTATATTTCGCAAACGGAGTGCTGAATCGAAAAACGTTCTTAGTAAACCCCTTCTATCTTTTAAAATGCTATCCTATGACACCCCACTCAATGATATTGGCGAGAAAAAAAGAATTCATCGCCCTTTCACGTCTATGGGAGACACCCGAAAAATTTTTTTTTTCCTAGATTTTACTCTACAGTTCTGTCGGCGTGATTCATATATATAATCATGCTTAGTTTCAGCTCTGTAGTACCAAGGGTTTCTTAGGAAACCTGCGGACAGACGGACAGACGGACAGACGGACATGGCGAAACTATAAGGGTTCGTAGATTACTACGGAACCCTAAAAAGCCTTATTAAGTGCTATTTTTTTGTATGTTTCGTAAAGCTGAATATCTTCCAAAGTTTTTAGAAGCTGTTTGAAACCTTCAGGTCTGTTTCAATTATTTTTTACCAACTTGAAGTTTTGAAAAGATTTCGCTGAAGTGCCAAATTTAACTTTTAAGTTTTTAATCTATTTTTTTAAAAATGGTAGCTGATATTTCCCTCATATCTACCACAAAGATTTTTTTAAATAATCTTAAACATAAAGCGGAAAAAAAAATCGATGCTGGATGAAAAATTTCGAAAGATTCATTATAGTAGTACATTATGATACAAATGTGCTTAGTTGGATATTACATTAGAGGCGAGTTTAGAGCCCGGCGAAGGCTCAACGAAGCCGAGAATGTAATATCCAATGCGCACGCGTGTCATTCGACGTTTGCGAGCAAAGAAAGAAATATTAAACTTTCCTTTGATATTGACGGCAACAAGCTATCACTTGCATGTTGCGCCTCTGAAAATATTTCTGGCGATGTACCCACGTAGGTTTCCTGTTCTGCACTTGAAGAAGACATTTTTTGTGTTGTATGAGATTCGCATTGACAAGTATGCCGTACAGCCAAATACTAAAAAAATACTTAACTATATATTTTCACGTTTTAGCATAAAAAATGAAAGTTTTCTGTTAAATTTAAATGATTTAGTGGAACTGTATTTTTTATTTACAAATAGTTTAATATTTAAACTTAATTTTAAATAATAATTTTAATTAAAAAAATAAGTAGATCTGATCTCTTTGCTGAAATTTAGAAAAATAAAACCATTACTTACGTAGTAGTGTTTTATTTTTATTACTCACGGGCTGGGTAAAACATATCATTATGAACCTTAAAACAATGACATAAGACCCACTTTATTAGCAAATGTGTTGAAAAATGTGTAATAACTTCTGAACTAAAAAAAATCGCGGAACATACATGGGGGCCATCCAAATTTTTCTTTTGGACGTCACACGCTGGGCCACCCTTAAACATATTATATGTCCCAGGAAACCTGTACCAGCGAAGGTCTGTGGTCTAGGGACACCAATACCTATCGATTGGATCCCCATGTATGTTCCGCGATATTCTATAGTTTTCGAGACATATTTTTTTTGTTATTTGTCAATTTTTTTAAAAGTTTTGACGGTTTTGGCTATAACTTTTTCTGAAAAGTGATTCTATGAGATTTTTTTTGTGGATATTATGGCGAACGTGTGTGTTCATCTGTAAAAGCAAGCACTAAACACTAAAATTTAGAATACTGGTAGCTCATATTTAGATCCCAAAATCAAAATTTCTTTTTGAGTGGAAATTCAACTTGAAAAAAAAAATATTTAAGCCTAAATGAATCACTTTTGTTAATTTTAAAAACTTTATGGCTTCCTTAGCTTTCAAAATAATACAAAAAAGGTGGTACTTTATTGGGAATTTTTACACAAAAACTCAGTTTAAAATTGATAAAGTCGAAAATAGTGTAATTTATTTCGTACATTAGAAATTAATTTTCTCTCATCTTTGCAATTAATATGGTGAATAATTTAAAAAAAATATACAAAACAAATCATAATTATTTTTCCCCACATTTAAAAAAATAAAACAAGAGAAATAATCTTAGGAAAATTCAAGATTCAAAACGTTTATTTGACATACACACTACAACACAAGAACAGCAAAAATACAAAACATATACAGCAGAAATAAATTTATTTTTTAATTAATGAAACATTTATTTTATTCTCATGTCACAATAAATGGTCAAAGTGCCTGCCACCTGCCTGCCTCAATGCATAGACGGCACCGACGCAAAAAATTACCGCGCAAATCACGAAAAGTTTGGGATTTTTGCAGTATGGTTTCTTGGGCTTGTTTTAATTTCCCTCGATTTCCCTGGTATTCCATCGTCAGATCTTGACTAAATGACAGTGGGACCACTTCTGGAGTATACTCTTTCGAAGAAAAAAGGAATTTTGAAAAACGATCTATAAATGGCGGAGAAATTATAATGGCGATCTATAATGGCAGTTGGGCACGATATAACCTGTAGTCCACGCGGGTGGAGCCGCGGGCGGAAAGCTAGTATTCCATAAAGCTTATTCCGGCCCTTTAATTCATATGCTTACGTCACGCTTACCTCTAGCCAATGTATGTCAAAAATACGCTGATCTCTTTAGTTTGAATAAAATGTACTGAAAAGCTGTTAGCTTCGTATTTTTTCAGGGGTTTTTTTTGTTGGTTTTCTATTCATTGAAAACATTTTGGAAATTTTTGTAGACTAAAGCCTGCTCAGGAACACTAGCTACCACTATGCCAAGTTTCATCAAATTCCATCCAGTTGTTTTCACGTGATGCTCTATCAAACATACAAACAAACAGAAAAAGTCTCCAACAGTTATTCTAAAATACTAAGTTACTGATTTTGAGTCGCCCTAGATCCTTTTTTTAAATTTTCAATGTACAGATTTTTTTTGGTTTACGATTTTATTATAGTATAGATAATTATAGTATGAAATCGTAACCAAAAACTTTTACTGAAAGAAGACTTTATTTAAATTTTAAAAACAATTTAAACTGCATTCAAACATTTTTAAAACATTACCTGGTTGAACCGGGAATCGAACCCGGTACACGAGAAAAAAAGTTTTATCATACCGATCGGAAGGTTTCATCATAAGGATTATTTTTTGCTAATAACATAGCTTCAGAAATAAAAGGAAAACCATGAATTTTAACTAGAGATGCAACGAATAGTGATTTGGCCGAATACCGAATATTTGGTGGATCTCTTGGCCGAATATCAGGCCGACGAATATTCGGCTGTTGCCAAGCATCGGTCCGTGTATTTCCCGCCTACATGTTACGAATTGTCTCGAAGTAAAGCGCGCGGGAACTACGGGCGGATGTAATTGCTTCAACACTAAGCAATCACTTACTTAAATTAAATTTTATATTATCATTTTCTTGCTAATTTAACAAAACAAGTAGTGACAATGATCAGAATGAATGTATGAATGCAGTTAAATTGTTTTTAAAATAAAAATAAAGTCTTCTTTCAGTAAAATGTCCTATCTACAATAATTAAGGTACTTTCCCTCCATGTGTCATAGCCTTGGGACGCCCTGTATGTAAATCTCATTATAATATAAACTTATTCATACATAATATTATATACGTTTTTATAATATGTGAGTGGTTCTTCGATCAACTATAAAGAACTAGATACACAATCCACAACAAAAAAGTTCCCTCACTAAATGATCACCCACTTGACGTTTTGGGTTGTCTTTTCGTTTAGTAGCATTCGTTCGTTCCGAAAGTAACCATGCCTCAGTGCGCAGTGAAAAATTGTAAAAATCACACCTCCAGAACATTAAAGGAATATGGAATGACATTTTTTAAATAAGTAGTTTTGTAATTATTATATGTGAATTGAAATTATCTTGGTATTAGGCCAAGAAAAGGTTATAAAACATTTTTTTAGTTTAATTTAATAACATTCGGCGAGAGTATAAACCTTTAAATTGAATAGACACTAGCCGAACTTACAAATCCATACCGTTGTATTTCAACATCATTTGTTCGGGTTATGCAGTGACTCTGTTCTAAAACAAATAGAGACGCTGTTTTTTTTCTATTGTTTTTTTTTCATTTTCATCTGTGTTATAAAATTTAAGTGTAAAGAGTATATATATTAATTCTGTTTTCTATACTTACATTAAAGGTATTATGGCAAAACCATTAATAATATAAAATTGAATTAATAAAAAATTTAACGTGCGTGACGTTTACAAACATAAAGTTTTATTGGATTATTAGTTTTCCTAGAGATCCTGTGCGATGTGGACAGTGGACATCCGTGATCGCACGTCAAAGATGTGAAGATTTTTTTCAGCCGTCGCAAAGTGTGTCTTTTGCTCCAAGCATTTTTTAGAAAGTGACTCGTATGTCATTACAAAAGGAGTCAAAAGGTTACACAAAACAGCTGCACCTCAAATAGTATGTACCTTTTTATCACTTTTGATTTGGAGTTTCTTGTATTGAATAAAATAAAAAAAATATGTTTCATCTTCAGGACAAAGATGATGACAGCCAAGAAGACAAATGTTTTTTTTTTTGAGTTGGTTGCTTTTTTTTAAAAAATAAATTATTTCTTGTACTTTAATATCTATTTAGTTTCATAGCTAATTTCCTCTCTTAAATCTCAATAGGTCATTTCTGTTCAAAAAATTATACTAAGTTTTAAATAAGCAAAACATAATATATGTGTAATCGGGAAAGACACAGGTCTTTTCTTTTTTTATATAAGCATAGAATATTATGTTTATAAGCAATAATTAAGAAGAATGGCGGCGGCTGTGATTATCAATTGTAATGTATATTAATCGTCGGTTAATTTGAAATGAATGTGATTTTTTTAATAATAAAAAACCATAAAAACTAACATAAAAGTAAACGGCTGAACCAATTTTGATAAATCATATCTGAAATCCAGCGCAAGAAGAAGCTTTCGAATAAAATAAACTGCACCATTAACATCATCAGTTTAAGAGCTATGATGCTCCTATACATACACAACACAATCAGGGGTTAAAAAGAAAACCACACCATTTCGTAGCATTTTGAATTTGTTAAAAAGTTTGTACGAAGATTTTTTTATGTGAAATCGACCCAACTAATATATTTGTAAAATTAACAAAGGCATCTCCACTCCTCCCATGTTCTACGTGACAGCCAGTGTCATCAAATTGTCTTAAGTTATCCTTTGTTCAAAACCAGAAGTGGTATTTTACAAATTAAACAGATTTTATTTTCGACCTTATAATATTACGTTAAGGTTTAAATTAGATTAAAATGTTTGACACTTTAGAACTTTTTCATAATACATGAAGTGGTATACAACTATCTAAGTACGTATTGTAGTTAGGACACTTTTAAATTTCATTTTGTATGGGACTGTGTATCTAGTTTTCTATAGTTGATCGAAGGAGTGGTTGCGCAAAATGGGACCTCAATGGAAAATAATTGATTTCAAGTAAATCGCGTTTAAAGTTTCGAGTCAATATCAATTTCGCCTCGAGCGCGCTCACTAAAAAATCCACAAAAAAAACTATGGCACTTAAAAATATTCTGATTAAACCAAAACAAAGCTGACAGAAACAAAATTAATGAAAAACAAAAAACCCTTTCAAATCCCTTCAGGTCCCTTTTTGCGTAACCACTCACATACTTAATTAAATTAAAAAGAAATACCAACCTAGTAACTAAATTTTTTGTGTACTTACAAAGAAATTAATTTATCAATACGCCGAGTAGTTCTGTGTTCTCTTTAGTACCCTCACTAGGTTGACTGGAAGAAATCCCCTCGTGGGATAAGTCCGCCTTTTAGCCTATTCATTCTAGATTTCAATGTATGGGCAAAGCGGCAAAATAATTAAGTTTTTTTGCTTTTGGATTATACCTATAGGTTAGTACGTTATAACACATAACTCCCCCCCCCGCATCCTGCTTCACCCCTCCCCCCTTGAAAAGTGTCCGTTTTCCAGATTTTCGCAATTTTCAGGAAAACGATACAAGCTAGGACAAAAAGGCCACAGACTAAATTGTTTATAGATAAATTTTAACATTTATTTTGATACGACTTATAGTTTCCAAGATATCGTCCCTCCCATCACAAACTGCCTCAAATAACATAAAGGTCGTAACTGAACTAAGACCACTTCCATACATGATTTTAAATGCTTTATAATGTCACGAAGTATCACATCTCTAAGTATTACCGTTCTTGAGATATACGATATTTAGAAATGTCGCATCTACAGAAACATATTTTTTTATTTTCACTATATGAAGTAAGTATCATACGACTATTAGTAATGATAAAAAATATTTTTATTTTCTTTTTCCAGAGACGTATGTAACATAGTCATTTGGTGGTGTGGTGTAATATTATTTCATTTTTAAGCAGTTATGACTATTTATAGTAATTTACTTTGCAAAAACAGTTGTTATTTGCTAAGTGATAAGGATTTCTCGTGATTTCTCGATGGCTTCGCCCCAGCAGTGCGTGACATACACTAGAAGATACCCAGTTGACCGTCCCCGGCGAAACCCATATTGACGGTCACTGAGCAAGTTGTTGTCTTCCAGGTATGTCAGCAGCTTGCTGTTTAGTACCCTTTCCATAACTTTGCAAAGTATGGAGGTGATGGCGATAGGTCGATAGTTACAGGGGTCGGCACGGCTACCCTTTTTGGGTACTGGTTGCACGTTAGCAAGCTTCCAGGACTTAGGTACGGTTTTAGTCTTAAGGGAGAGACGGTACAGGCGTGTCAGTACAGGAGACAACTCAGGACCACAGTACCTCAGGACTTTAGCAGGTATCCCATCAGGACCGCTCGCTTTATTCACGTCCAGACTCTGAAGAGCTCTGCGAACCTCTTTGTTGTGTATGGTGACTTCCGGCATTGAGAAGTCAGAGTGAGGTATTGATGGTGGTTGATGAGAGCCAGTGTCCAGACGAAAATTGTTTGCAAAAAGAGATGCAAAGAGATCTGCTTTCTCTTTCGCAGAGTGAGCTAGCGATCCATCAGGTTTCTGCATAGGAGGCAGCATTGGACGGCAGAAATTGGTTTCGACAGACTTTGATAGGGACCAGAACTGCTTACTACCAGGAGGGTAAGATGCTAATCTGGTCCCTATTCTGCTAATGTGTTCGAAACGAGCCTTGCGGATTGCCCGTTTGCGAGACTTGGCTGCAGAGTTGAATGCCCTCTTCTTCGAACGAACCCTCCGAGCCCGGATTCCGCGATCGCGGGGTTGGACCCATGCCTGGTATGCTGCTTCTTTACGAGCCTCAACTCGTGCGCATTCTACATTAAACCAATGCTGGGCTTTGTGACCGAGCGGAATGTCGGAGATTGGAATAAAGTATTCCATTCCCTGCCGTATCACATTCGCAATCGCATCAGCCGAAATAGAGGGGACATCCGAAGAGAAACACATTTGCCTCCAAGGATAAGATGCAAAGAAGTGCCTCATCTCATCCCAATCTGCTGACTCGTATCGCCAAACTCTCCTAGTGCCTTTCAGACTCATGTCTGGCGGAGAGCAGATCGATACGGATTTCACCAGACAGTGGTCAGATGTTCCCAGTGAGGTTGAAACCGCCATTGAGTGTCTGTCTGGATCAGTTGTCAGCAGAAGATCGAGGCAATTGGGCGTATGACCATCAACGTCCGGTACCCGCGTCGCCTCGTTCACCAGCTGAGTGAGATCCAGCGAAAGTGTAAATCTGCGCGCCTCTCTCCCAGCATGGTCAGTTTTCTGTAACGGGAACAACCAATCACAGTGGTGGGCATTAAAGTCCCCCAGAAAAACGAGTTCAGACGTTGGGTACCGTTGTTGGGCTGTATCTGCCGCCTCAAGCAAGTGGTCGAAAAGTTTTGATGTCTCCTGGTCTCCGCTATGTGAACGGTAGACACAGGTATAAACTGTTTTGTCAATTCCTGTATCAACCAAGAGCCAGAGAGTTGAGAACCCGGACTTCTCAAAGCAACGGAGACGCTTATAGCAAACGTCATCACGGACGTACACACAGACCCCAGCGTTCCTCCTGAAGTTATGTTCAATACGTCCGACGGTGTTGCTATCTGCGTCTCCGTGAGAAAGAATAGGTGCGGCTTAATGGTCTCAAGGTGGTGGTGGACCTGTTCGAGATTTGAGTGCAAACCTCGGATGTTAGTGAGGTGCACTTTTTGTGGGAGGAAGTGCAGCCGTTTTTTAACCATTCTTTTCTTTTTTGTGACCGATCTATGGCCTCTGACTTGGTTTTAAAGACTGTAGTCAATCGACAACAGCCGGGGCCGCAGCTTGATATGCCCTCCAGAGCATGATAACGCTCGTGATAAATTGCCATTGGTCACCCATCCGGTTCCCTGCCTATGTGCACGTTGCTTTACCTCACTGATCGGTTGAGACCAACGAGCGCCACTGGGCTAAGAGCGTTTTTTTTAGTAAACTTCGACACATCATATCTTGGAAACTATAAGTAGTATTAAAATGAATGTTAAAACTTATTTATAGGTTAATTAATCAATAAACAGGTCATCCGACAGAAAACAGGAATTATGGATATTATCCAAAAGTGTAACAAGCTGAAGCCGAAGTGGGTTGGCCATGTCTGTCGCAGAACCGACGTGCGTTGGAGTAGACAGGTTCTCGAATGGAGACCACGTCTTGCAAACGTAGTGTAGGACGCTCCCCAGCCAGATGGTCAGATGACCTAAAGAAGATAGCGGGTAGTGGCTGGATGAGAAAAGCGGAGGATCGTGCAAAGTGGCGCACCTTAGGGGAAGCCATTAGTCTTTGGCCATTTTGTCCTAGCTTGTATCGTTTTCCTGAAAATTGCGAAAATCTGGCAATCGGGACACTTCAAGGGGGGGAGGGGTGAATCAGGATGCGGGGGGGGGAGAGAGTTTTGTGTTATAACGTACTCAAGGTATAACCCAAAAGCAATAAAACTTAATTATAAATTTTGCCGCTAGAAAATCTAGAATGAATATACTGTTGCGGCCGGGCCCGAGTATTCGAGAGAAAATAGGAGGAACAATAAACAAGTCCAGTTCGAGAAGCTCACATACAAAAAAAAATAGATCGGCGACGTAAACAACCAAAAAAAAAAAAGGGTTGCGTAGCAAAAAAACAAAGCTGCGTCATCACAGAGTACACGCAAGATTGACCCTTGCACGTAGGATGTAAAGTACATAATCCCGTGCACACACCGTGAGAACACCGGCCTTAGCAACGAGTTGTTTACTTCGTGGACGTCTAACTGCGCATGATTTTTACGAGAGCGACTATCGGGATTGTTCCAGAGCCCCTTCCGGCCGAATATAAATACGGGCGAGCCGCGCCTAGCGGACGCAGTTGATCTCAAGCGATAAAAGCGATACATCGGAGCGAACTAGAGGAAACCTACGACTATAGCGCGACCTAGGACTACGTTTAGCTTACGATTCGGACCCTGATCTACGGAAGGAACCTACGACCACGGCGTGACTACGGACTTCGACTTATACTCTGCGACTGGGTTAACGGCTTCCGTGAGGACCTGAGACTGATTGGCTGTCTTCAATAAACACCTAAATTATAGTCACTGGTGTTTCACTCCGAATCGGAACCTAGCACGCAACAATTGGTGTCGGAAGTGGATTTGGAGAAGCCATGCCAGTGACTCCGAGGAAGGACATCACCAGCGTCAGGGGAGGGGTGCGACTGGCTGCGGAGGCAAGGGGTACAGCTCGCCAGGCCATAGCCACTGGCCATCGAGACACGCCTATCAGCACCGCCCACCAGGCTGCGCCCACTACCCATATGGATTCGCCCACCAAGGAAGCCCTGCCTACCAGCCCCGCGAAAGAAGATTCACCTCTTGCTCACCAGGACATGCTCACTGTTCATCGGAGACAAACACTGCGAGAATTCTTAGAGGATAAACGGGAGGACCTGCTTGCTTCGCTGCAAATGATGGAGGAGTTACTGCAGCCGGCGCTATATGGCAACACCATACTCTTTGACGGAAGAGGGACGTGGAAAGCTTACCATTCGTTCCTGCAAGCTTATGGTGACTTAATGGTCTGGGACTGCGAGGAGCGCTACCATTATCTCGTCGGTGCTCTACGTGGAGAGGCTATAAAATGCCATTATAGAGTGTTCTCCAGGCCCACTTCACCTTCTACAATAGAAGACCTGATGAAAGTACTGTGCGAGGAACTTGCAGCAAGCTACGGCAGCTATTTGCTACGACGCCCGAAAAAGTCACGGCCCAAAACCTTCAAGAGCCCTCAGGAAGTTGAGAAATTTGACAAGCCGGTAAAAAAGATAGCTGGCTTTATAACGCAGATGTTAGATTGGGAAAAAGAAGTTGAAGACGTAAAGGCGAAACTAAAGTCTCTTATCGAAGAGGAGCAGCCGATGGTGCAGGATAATCCTAATGAAGGAGGGTTACTGCTATCGGATATAGATAGGAGAAGTTCGCCTGTAGCCGAATTGGAACCCAATGAGGAGCCGTCTCTGAGGAATGTGCTGCAGCAGGATCGAGGACCATCTACGGTGGCTGAACAGGAAGAGTCCTGTGATGAGGATCGGGTTGAGAAGGCAAGTGACAAAGACACGGCAGAGGAGATAGTGGAACAGGAGGAGGCGGAGCGACGTTTTCCTATCGCGGATGAGGAACCGGTGGTGCAAAGACAACCGAGTGAGAAAGAGTCGCTGCTGTCGGATGCGAGTGAGGAGGTGAAGGCGGAACCCAGTGATGAGTCGTCTCCAAGGACGGTGCAACACAATGAGGAGTGTGCAATGGAGCCGGCTCAAGAGGAACTGGTTAGCGCTGATTGGAAAGAGGAGCTACGTGACAGTGCCGTAGGAGAGGAAGAGTTTCAGCTGTCAGGTGCAAGAGAGGAGGATGAGCTCATGGTAGAGCTTGAACCCGAGGAACAGTCGTCTTCAGGGAGGGTGCAACAGGATGAGGGTTGTGCTACGGAGCAGGCTGTAGAGGAAGGGTTTAGGGAGTATCCTCAGGATGGCATCGTGACAGCAG
The DNA here is from genome assembly GCA_949987775.1 of Aproaerema taeniolella. Lineage (NCBI taxonomy): Eukaryota > Metazoa > Arthropoda > Insecta > Lepidoptera > Gelechiidae > Aproaerema > Aproaerema taeniolella. The sequence continues at coordinate 26,148 of CATLJT010000005.1, read as the reverse complement.
AAGAAACTGAGAGGCAGGAACCAACAGAGGTGGATAAGCAGAAAGACCAGGAGCAACGGATGGAAATAGAAGAAGAGAAGTGCCACAGTGGAGGTGAGCAGGCATACAGAGGCGACGAAGTTCCTATGCCAATTGAGATCCTGCCTGCGAAGAGGGGAACCCTGTTTTCTCCCACCGGTGACAACGACTTCCGAGACAAGGGTAGTCGAGAACACTTGAAGGGGGCTCGTCTTCGACAACGAGTTCGGGGTTCACGAAGAGGTCTCCGTAAACGGGCTATAAGGGGTGGTAGACGCAAGAAGTTGTCTGCAAGCACCTGGGCTACGACAAGAAAGACATGCAGCACAGCTGCTGGAAGGGTCAAGCCGATGAAGAAATGTACTCTGACCTCAACACACTTAAGGGGCCTAGAAAAAGGAAGAGCATCCAACGCTGTGAAGCCATCGCCGCAGTTTGGAGAATGTGACGAGTCATATCTCAGAGAGATGATCAATGTGATGAGACCACGGCCAGATTCTGGAGGACGAGACACGCCAGACCCTGGAGGAGGAAGTCGTATTCGTCTGAGGCTTGGACATGCTCGGGACGAGCACGTCTAAGAAGGGGGCAGTGTTGCGGCCGGGCCCGAGTATTCGAGAGAAAATAGGAGGAACAATAAACAAGTCCAGTTCGAGAAGCTCACATACAAAAAAAAATAGATCGGCGACGTAAACAACCAAAAAAAAAAAGGGTTGCGTAGCAACAAAACAAAGCTGCGTCATCACAGAGTACACGCAAGATTGACCCTTGCACGTAGGATGTAAAGTACATAATCCCGTGCACACACCGTGAGAACACCGGCCTTAGCAACGAGTTGTTTACTTCGTGGACGTCTAACTGCGCATGATTTTTACGAGAGCGACTATCGGGATTGTTCCAGAGCCCCTTCCGGCCGAATATAAATACGGGCGAGCCGCGCCTAGCGGACGCAGTTGATCTCAAGCGATAAAAGCGATACATCGGAGCGAACTAGAGGAAACCTACGACTATAGCGCGACCTAGGACTACGTTTAGCTTACGATTCGGACCCTGATCTACGGAAGGAACCTACGACCACGGCGTGACTACGGACTTCGACTTATACTCTGCGACTGGGTTAACGGCTTCCGTGAGGACCTGAGACTGATTGGCTGTCTTCAATAAACACCTAAATTATAGTCACTGGTGTTTCACTCCGAATCGGAACCTAGCACGCAACAATACTATTTGTAAACTTCCTATTACTGTAAACTTTGTGACTAATTCCTTTCTCCACAATATAATAATTGTTAACTTGAAAGTCCACCAAACTTTCAAGTTTCTCTCACTCTAAAGATTATTTAATCTTTTGCAAAAATTAGCCAACGACCGTAGTCGCTGGCTCCGACAATGATCTTTCTCAAGGATTAATGTCTTAATTCGTTCTCTCTAGAGACTATTTAATCTCTTTATAAAACAGCCAATGACCGTAGTCATTGGCAATGGCAATGATCTTTCTCAAGGATCCCTACGTTGTGTTTATTTTTCGTCATATAGTACCCAGAGCCTTTTTAAGTACTTTGGTATCTCAATCTTTGCTTATTCGTCGCCGGTCTCTTCAACACCCCTGAATAAGCAATTTTGGTTAGACAAGCATATAGTTTATGGGGGTGAAGAGGAAGGGAGCTCCGGCCAACGCTCCCTTCTATGGTCGACATCCTATCTTCTACTATGCGGATTGTGAGGCGACCCCCACCGGCAACAATTGATCCCTTCAGTATCGTTGCTGTGGCCAATTCGGGCAATGCGGGACTGTAATCAAACTTGCTGGGTGGTAAATATAGTGTGTAATAAGTAAATACAAATCAAAAACGTACAATTTTATCAAGGCTCTAGCAGACAATGTCAAAAACTAGAAAACAAAAGCATAAATATCAAAAATAGAAAAATAAACTCTAAAAACAATGTGGCCAATTCGGGCAATGCGGGACTGTAATCAAACTTGCTGGGTGGTAAATATAGTGTGTAATAAGTAAATACAAATCAAAAACGTACAATTTTATCAAGGCTCTAGCAGACAATGTCAAAAACTAGAAAACAAAAGCATAAATATCAAAAATAGAAAAATAAACTCTAAAGAGATGTGCTATCCTGCACATTCCTCCCCGGGCCGAGAGGAAACGACCGGGATTAACTTTTTCAGCGGCCTCCGAAGTACTCCAGCAGAGGTCCGAACATCAGCAACTCTCACAACCCCGTCAGGACCACTGAACGTTTTTTCTATTCTACCCAGCGGCCAAGTTCCCCTGGGTAAAGTGTCATCAACGATGCGGACTATGTCGCCGTTTTTCAATACCGGTGGAGTTCCGCCTCCTCTTCGTTGGGCGAGCGTGGGTAGATATTCTTTCACCCAACGCTGCCAGAAAAAATCAGCTAAGCGGGCAGCACGCCTGTGTCCTTGGCGGCTCACAAGATCATGGTCTTCTACTGAGCAAGGAATCGGGCATCCAGAAGTTGTTCCTAAAAGGAAATTGAAGGGCGTTATTGCCTCTGGAGCTTCTGGATCCAAAGAAACATAAGTGAGAGGACGTGAATTGATAACAGCTTCCGCCTCCGCAAGTAAAGTTGCTAGTACTTCTTCAGACGGTGCCCGTTCTTTAAGGGTCACTCTTAAGGCCGTTTTTACGCTGCGAACCAGCCTCTCCCAAACTCCTCCCATAAAAGGTGAAGCCGGTGGAATAAAACGCCAACTGATGCCGGCATTTGTCGCATATTCTCCAACTGCGTCAGCATATAAAGTACGAAGAATTCTGTTGGCACCCACAAAAGCCGTTCCGTTGTCAGATAGAATTTCCGATGGTGTACCTCTTCGAGCAGAAAATCTCTTCAAAGCCATCACAGCTGAATCAGCAGACAAACTTCCGACGATCTCCAAATGAATAGCTCTGGAAACCAGGCAAGTGAACAGCGCCACATATCGTTTTTCGCGACGTCGTCCAATAGAAACTTGGACCGGACCGAAGTAGTCAAGGCCCACAAAAGTGAAAGGTCTTCTATGATGAGCGAGACGAACATCTGGTAGGTTTCCCATTGGTGGATCGAAAGGGGTCGATTTATTCAGATGACAATATTGACAGCGGTGGGAGACAAATCTCACTGTTCTGCGTAAGTTAAGGATCCAAAAACGTTGCCGTAACTCGTTTATAACGGTCTCATTATTGGCATGTGCATACTTTTGATGGTAGTGCATAATCAACAATCGTGTCGCAGGATGTTTTCCATCGAGGATAATCGGGCATTTCAAATCCTGGTCCACTTCTGGAGCAGCCATAATCCTGCTTGATAATCGTAGCAAGCCGTGTTCATCGACGACTGGTGAGAGTTTCATAAGACGACTTTGACGGGGAAGTGCTCGCTTTACTTTCAGACACTTCAATTCTTCTTCAAACGAGTCTAACTGACTTTGGCGAAATATATGGACCTCTGCTAAACGAAGATCTTGCGCAGTCAGTGCATTTTTAGGTTCAGCTAATGGTGAACTACTATTTTGAGAAGAAAATATACATAAAGTTCCGTCAGTCCGTCGGTGAGTTCTCATATCAAAACCTTTTTTGATGAGTTGATGTTTGCGCAGTAATGAAATGAAAATATGAGCTCTAGCTGTTGCACGAACCAAACGAAGCCAAGAACTGAAACGGCAAGGATCAGCTGCAATTGGCTTGTGCAAAGTTTCATCACTACAATTTTGAAAATATATATGAGCACAAGACTTTAACTCCTCCTGACCGTCTCTTGAAGAAATCTGAGGCATTTCGAACGGCCATTCAAAAGACAACAAAAAGTCAGGACCAGTAAACCAGCGAGAATCTGGAGTTAAACTTTTATGCTTACATCGAGTTGCATCATCGGCAACATTGAGATCACCGGGCACCCAAAACCATTCATGAACATCAGTGATCTCTAAAATTTCGCCCACTCTATTTGCTACAAATGGCTTGAAACTACGAGGGTCAGCGCGTCGCAGCCAACCGAGCACAACTCTGCTGTCCGTCCAAAAATAGCGTGCAGTAGGCCTGTGTTTATGAGCTTCACAAATAGATGCAGCTAACCGAGCTGCAACCAGCGCTCCCTGCAGTTCCAAGCGTGGGATGGAAGATGATTTTAATGGCGCTACGCGTGATTTACTACAGATGAGAGCAAGCTTCACACTCTTGTCAGCGTAAACAAAACGAAAATATGCAACAGCGGCATAAGCTGATTCACTAGCGTCACAAAAGATGTGAAGTTCGCATTTTGTGACTTCAAGCTCACTCAAATTATAACAACGTGGAACACAGAGTTCTGAAAAAGTGAACAAATCATGAAGCCAGTCTTTCCAAGCTTTAGAATCAGTTTGAGAAAGCTTTTCATCCCATTCAATGTTACTACGCCATACAAGTTGAAAAAGAATGCGTCCTCTTATAACGATCGGAGCGAGAATACCAAACGGGTCAAAAATCCGCATCACAAGAGAAAGCACTTCTCGTTTCGTAGGCCTGTCCGGCAAGGTGAAAGAGTCCTTCAGACCAATATTGAAACTAAGAAGGTCTTGTTCAGGATGCCAAATCAAGCCTAAGGTTCTCACGGTAGGAGAAACAGATTGGGGCAACTTCCCCAAATTAACATCATTCGTATTTGATGGCGAAGAGCTGTCAAGACGAAGTTCATGAGGCAAAAGCGACAACGCATCTAGCTTATTTGAAACCCAGCTTCGCATTTCAAAGCCGCCGCGTTTATGAACCGTAGTTATATCTAAAGCAAGCTGCTTTGCTTGATGGACGGAGTCAACACTCCCAATATAATCATCCATATAATGGTCGTACTGAATCGCATGCGCAGCCTCGGGAAATTCGTCCTGGAACTCACTCGCGTTCTTGTTTTTAACCGAAATGGCTGTAAAAGGGCTAGAGGCAGCACCAAAGATCATTGAGGACATTCTGAAAATTTTAATAGGATCCTTAGGATCGTTTCGCCACAAAAATCTTTGAGCATCCCTATCCGCTTCTCTAATTTTTACTTGCGGGAACATTTCGCGAATATCCGCATTAAGGGCAACTTTTCCTTCACGAAAACGCATAAGAATATAAAGAAGAGGTTGAAGTAAGTCGGGGCCAGTCAACAAAAGCGAATTTAAACTAACTCCGTCTGACTTAGCGGCGGCATCGTGAACAACTCGTAGTTTATTAGGTTTATTTGGGTTTACTACACCGAAATGTGGTAGATACCAACACGGGTTACTGGTGTTCACGTTGTCGCATTCCTCGGCGTAACCTTTATATAAGGTTTCTGCAATGTTCTTTCTATAACGTTCAGCATACGCGGGGTCTCTACTCATTTTTTTTTCCAAACTGCGAAACCTCGAAAGTGCGACTGGATAACTATTGGGAAAATCGAAGTTATCTGACTTCCATAAGAGGCTGGCCTCGAAATGTCCGTTAGGAAGGCGACGAGCGGTATTCTCAAAAAGTTGAATAGCGCGCATATCATCGGCGCTTCGCGGCTTTAGTTGAGAAATACCTATACAGTCAAGCCTGTATTGCTCCTTAATAAGTTGTTCTATGGATTCCTTACAACTAGAATCAACAATGTCGGAATCAGAAACTCGAGCATGGTTAACAAAGTTAACAGGTTTAGTCTTACTGGACCCAAAACCATACAGCACCCATCCAAGAGCAGTATTTATGGCAACAGGTTGAAGCTTGGTACCCCGGCGAATGGTTGTGGGAACATATAGATGCCAGTTGTCCGAGCCTATAATAATCTCCGGTTTTGCTTCTTCATAAGCTAGCTTGTCGGCGAGATCTTTCAAATGCGAAAACTTGCTTATATCGATATGACTGGCAGACTGAGAAGCGAGACCTAAACCAGGCATAGAACGAGCCGCGCGAATCATAAAAGAGTTTTTTGAATGAAGACCTCTAATATTGAAGTCAACATACTGAATTTTTACTTTCTTAGTCAGACCACCTATACAGTTTACAGAAATTAGACTTTCAGGCCCAACTGTACCAATACGCGACGACAAATCTGCGTCAATGAAAGTAGCGGTCGCGCCATCGTCTAACAAGGCGTAAGTGTCGACACTGCCAGCGGGACCTGACACGGTGACGGCGATCACCTTCAGTAACGGACGACTCGGCCGCACCGGCGCTTCTTGAAATGGCGTGGCGGCAGGGGCGGCGGCGACTGCATGGATACAAGTATCGGACCCCTGTTCAGTTCTCTCAGCAGAGGAGCACTTACTTGCTCCGGGGGTAGACAAAGGAACAGAGGGGGGTTCGTCTACAATATCTGTATGAGCGACTACGCTGCGACTAAAATTCGGATCGTGTAGAAGTCGGTGATGTCGCGAGTTGCAACCTGTTTGCTTACAAACTTCTTTCTGACCATTTTGACAAGTTTTAAAATAATGGGGCTTTTTGCTAAGACACTTATAGCAAGATTTATTTTCTTTTATCCATTCCCATCTGTCAGTGATTGACAACGCTAAAAACTTGTCACATTTTTGTATGTTGTGTGACAAATCACAATACGAACAATTTAATGTTTTCGAATCATCACGAATGTTTTCCTTCACTATATGCATTTTAGGCCTATCTTTTTGCCCACTGCTGGACTGTAGGCCTGAGGTTGTGGGCACTATATTGTCGTACACCAAACCGTACCTATACTGTAGGTCAACCTCGCGTGTGAGAAACCTAGATAGTAGCTCCAACTTTGAAGAAGTTTCTCCAGGCCGAAAATCAGCATAATCAAGCCATCGAGTACGTAGTAGTGTAGGCAATTTACTGATTACCGAGTTAAAAAGTTCAGGAGAGCGTAAATAGTCATCCTGCCCTAGTAGTCGAATAACCTCCACACAGTTACGTACCCGGGTAGCAAAAGAAATCAAATCCTTACCTTCGATATTTACCTTAGGTAGGGCACGCATGGCTGCAACCTCTTGCAGCACAACAAGTTCGGGGCGGCCATACTGTAGGTCGAGCGCCGCGACCACCTCGTCGGGGGTGCGCGCCGACACCAACAACACACGCACAGAGTCGCGTGCCGTGCCGCGCAACGCATTGCTAAGACGTGCTAAATTTTCCGCGTTAGAAAACATGGACCTAGAGTCCAAGAATATACGTTTGAAAGCAAGCCATTCCGTAGCTGACTTGCCGTCAAAGGTGGGGAGGGGAATCCGCGAGCCCTCGCGGCGCCGCGCCAACGACTCGACGGCGTGAATAAACCGCTCCGTGGCTCCTCCCTCCGGGCCAACACACGTAGCCGGGTCACACACCTCCTGCTGCACCGGAGACCGACAACCTGCAACAAGGGGCTCGCCTCTCTCAGCCGGAAATGGTGGGTTTGTCAACGTTTGCACGTTAACCGTGTTATCTAACCACTTGTCTAATGAGCCATCGTTGTATGAGCTTGCGCGACTGCCTTCTGACTGGAGAGCTGCTAAGTCAGCTCGACGCTGGGCGTCGGCTACTTTCTTCTGAATATCGAGCTTAGCAAGCTCTAACTCGGCTAAGCGTCGTGCGTGCTCGGCTTCGACTGCTAGTTTCCTAGCCTTAATAGTAGCTGACGTCCTTTGAGATAAAGACCCAGAGGGGGTAGCTCCCGGGGGCGCCGCCGCACGGTCCGGTGCGGACGGCCCGGCCTCCGCGGAGCGATCGGCCTCCTCTGCCTGGGTACGGGCACAGGTTTTCATCGTAATGAAAGTAGAACTTACGAAATTAGTACTTACGGTTTTACAAACTTACTATATTTACTTAGGTCGCAAGGACTATACAATGTGGTAGCTCAAGGACCAAACAATGTGGCCAATTCGGGCAATGCGGGACTGTAATCAAACTTGCTGGGTGGTAAATATAGTGTGTAATAAGTAAATACAAATCAAAAACGTACAATTTTATCAAGGCTCTAGCAGACAATGTCAAAAACTAGAAAACAAAAGCATAAATATCAAAAATAGAAAAATAAACTCTAAAGAGATGTGCTATCCTGCACAGTTGCAGTCCGAAAACTGTTTGAGGAACGTTGCAGTCCGAAGACTGTTTGAGGAACGTTGCAGTCCGAAGACTGTTTGAGGAACGTTGCAGTCCGAAGACTGTTTGAGGGATCGGCACAACCACTTCTGTGGCTGAAACCGATCGGGTGGGTCTTGCCCGAGATAGTCCATTGAAATGTTACATTTTTTAGGCCTTACCTTGCGTTTTTTAGAGGACGCAATTTTATTTTTTTGATGTGTAGGGGGGGTCAGTGTAAAGCTAAAACCAAGTTTGTGGGGTCGCCACCCTTGTCCCACGGCCGCCATCTTGAAAATAGGGGTTGAAATGGTTTTTACGGTATATCTCTTAAACTATTTATTTTATAAAAAAAATTTGTTAACATTTTTTGTTGCAAATTAAATTCTCTACAACTTTGGTCCAGTAACTTTTTGTCGTAGAACTATAAATAAAAAAGTTATAAGCATTTGCATCATTTTTTCATTAAGTCAATAGCTAAGGTTTTACAGCGCTCCGAAGTGAGTACTATTTTTCAGTACTCTTAACTATACCTATATTATACATGTGTACTAATAATATGTCATCAGTTATTGTTTTTTTTTTTAAAAAAAATTATTTTTTTTACTTTATTATAATTTTTTTAATTAAAAATTTTGCAATTTCATTAAAAATTAATTATTCACTTCCTCCAACACAAGACACAGCTCGCTTTCATACTTTCCGAGTATGAAAGTATGGGACTGTGTATCTGTATGGGACTGTGTATCTAGTTTGTATCTAGTTTTTGTATGGGACTGTGTATCTAGTTTTCTATAGTTGATCGAAGGAGTGGTTGCGCAAAATGGGACCTCAATGGAAAATAATTGATTTCAAGTAAATCGCGTTTAAAGTTTCGAGTCAATATCAATTTCGCCTCGAGCGCGCTCACTAAAAAATCCACAAAAAAAACTATGGCACTTAAAAATATTCTGATTAAACCAAAACAAAGCTGACAGAAACAAAATTAATGAAAAACAAAAAACCCTTTCAAATCCCTTCAGGTCCCTTTTTGCGTAACCACTCACATACTTAATTAAATTAAAAAGAAATACCAACCTAGTAACTAAATTTTTTGTGTACTTACAAAGAAATTAATTTATCAATACGCCGAGTAGTTCTGTGTTCTCTTTAGTACCCTCACTAGGTTGACTGGAAGAAATCCCCTCGTGGGATAAGTCCGCCTTTTAGCCTATTCATTCTAGATTTCAATGTATGGGCAAAGCGGCAAAATAATTAAGTTTTTTTGCTTTTGGATTATACCTATAGGTTAGTACGTTATAACACATAACTCCCCCCCCCGCATCCTGCTTCACCCCTCCCCCCTTGAAAAGTGTCCGTTTTCCAGATTTTCGCAATTTTCAGGAAAACGATACAAGCTAGGACAAAAAGGCCACAGACTAAATTGTTTATAGATAAATTTTAACATTTATTTTGATACGACTTATAGTTTCCAAGATATCGTCCCTCCCATCACAAACTGCCTCAAATAACATAAAGGTCGTAACTGAACTAAGACCACTTCCATACATGATTTTAAATGCTTTATAATGTCACGAAGTATCACATCTCTAAGTATTACCGTTCTTGAGATATACGATATTTAGAAATGTCGCATCTACAGAAACATATTTTTTTATTTTCACTATATGAAGTAAGTATCATACGACTATTAGTAATGATAAAAAATATTTTTATTTTCTTTTTCCAGAGACGTATGTAACATAGTCATTTGGTGGTGTGGTGTAATATTATTTCATTTTTAAGCAGTTATGACTATTTATAGTAATTTACTTTGCAAAAACAGTTGTTATTTGCTAAGTGATAAGGATTTCTCGTGATTTCTCGATGGCTTCGCCCCAGCAGTGCGTGACATACACTAGAAGATACCCAGTTGACCGTCCCCGGCGAAACCCATATTGACGGTCACTGAGCAAGTTGTTGTCATCCAGGTATGTCAGCAGCTTGCTGTTTAGTACCCTTTCCATAACTTTGCAAAGTATGGAGGTGATGGCGATAGGTCGATAGTTACAGGGGTCGGCACGGCTACCCTTTTTGGGTACTGGTTGCACGTTAGCAAGCTTCCAGGACTTAGGTACGGTTTTAGTCTTAAGGGAGAGACGGTACAGGCGTGTCAGTACAGGAGACAACTCAGGACCACAGTACCTCAGGACTTTAGCAGGTATCCCATCAGGACCGCTCGCTTTATTCACGTCCAGACTCTGAAGAGCTCTGCGAACCTCTTTGTTGTGTATGGTGACTTCCGGCATTGAGAAGTCAGAGTGAGGTATTGATGGTGGTTGATGAGAGCCAGTGTCCAGACGAAAATTGTTTGCAAAAAGAGATGCAAAGAGATCTGCTTTCTCTTTCGCAGAGTGAGCTAGCGATCCATCAGGTTTCTGCATAGGAGGCAGCATTGGACGGCAGAAATTGGTTTCGACAGACTTTGATAGGGACCAGAACTGCTTACTACCAGGAGGGTAAGATGCTAATCTGGTCCCTATTCTGCTAATGTGTTCGAAACGAGCCTTGCGGATTGCCCGTTTGCGAGACTTGGCTGCAGAGTTGAATGCCCTCTTCTTCGAACGAACCCTCCGAGCCCGGATTCCGCGATCGCGGGGTTGGACCCATGCCTGGTATGCTGCTTCTTTACGAGCCTCAACTCGTGCGCATTCTACATTAAACCAATGCTGGGCTTTGTGACCGAGCGGAATGTCGGAGATTGGAATAAAGTATTCCATTCCCTGCCGTATCACATTCGCAATCGCATCAGCCGAAATAGAGGGGACATCCGAAGAGAAACACATTTGCCTCCAAGGATAAGATGCAAAGAAGTGCCTCATCTCATCCCAATCTGCTGACTCGTATCGCCAAACTCTCCTAGTGCCTTTCAGACTCATGTCTGGCGGAGAGCAGATCGATACGGATTTCACCAGACAGTGGTCAGATGTTCCCAGTGAGGTTGAAACCGCCATTGAGTGTCTGTCTGGATCAGTTGTCAGCAGAAGATCGAGGCAATTGGGCGTATGACCATCAACGTCCGGTACCCGCGTCGCCTCGTTCACCAGCTGAGTGAGATCCAGCGAAAGTGTAAATCTGCGCGCCTCTCTCCCAGCATGGTCAGTTTTCTGTAACGGGAACAACCAATCACAGTGGTGGGCATTAAAGTCCCCCAGAAAAACGAGTTCAGACGTTGGGTACCGTTGTTGGGCTGTATCTGCCGCCTCAAGCAAGTGGTCGAAAAGTTTTGATGTCTCCTGGTCTCCGCTATGTGAACGGTAGACACAGGTATAAACTGTTTTGTCAATTCCTGTATCAACCAAGAGCCAGAGAGTTGAGAACCCGGACTTCTCAAAGCAACGGAGACGCTTATAGCAAACGTCATCACGGACGTACACACAGACCCCAGCGTTCCTCCTGAAGTTATGTTCAATACGTCCGACGGTGTTGCTATCTGCGTCTCCGTGAGAAAGAATAGGTGCGGCTTAATGGTCTCAAGGTGGTGGTGGACCTGTTCGAGATTTGAGTGCAAACCTCGGATGTTAGTGAGGTGCACTTTTTGTGGGAGGAAGTGCAGCCGTTTTTTAACCATTCTTTTCTTTTTTGTGACCGATCTATGGCCTCTGACTTGGTTTTAAAGACTGTAGTCAATCGACAACAGCCGGGGCCGCAGCTTGATATGCCCTCCAGAGCATGATAACGCTCGTGATAAATTGCCATTGGTCACCCATCCGGTTCCCTGCCTATGTGCACGTTGCTTTACCTCACTGATCGGTTGAGACCAACGAGCGCCACTGGGCTAAGAGCGTTTTTTTTAGTAAACTTCGACACATCATATCTTGGAAACTATAAGTAGTATTAAAATGAATGTTAAAACTTATTTATAGGTTAATTAATCAATAAACAGGTCATCCGACAGAAAACAGGAATTATGGATATTATCCAAAAGTGTAACAAGCTGAAGCCGAAGTGGGTTGGCCATGTCTGTCGCAGAACCGACGTGCGTTGGAGTAGACAGGTTCTCGAATGGAGACCACGTCTTGCAAACGTAGTGTAGGACGCTCCCCAGCCAGATGGTCAGATGACCTAAAGAAGATAGCGGGTAGTGGCTGGATGAGAAAAGCGGAGGATCGTGCAAAGTGGCGCACCTTAGGGGAAGCCATTAGTCTTTGGCCATTTTGTCCTAGCTTGTATCGTTTTCCTGAAAATTGCGAAAATCTGGCAATCGTGACACTTCAAGGGGGGGAGGGGTGAATCAGGATGCGGGGGGGGGAGAGAGTTTTGTGTTATAACGTACTCAAGGTATAACCCAAAAGCAATAAAACTTAATTATAAATTTTGCCGCTAGAAAATCTAGAATGAATATACTGTTGCGGCCGGGCCCGAGTATTCGAGAGAAAATAGGAGGAACAATAAACAAGTCCAGTTCGAGAAGCTCACATACAAAAAAAAATAGATCGGCGACGTAAACAACCAAAAAAAAAAAAGGGTTGCGTAGCAAAAAAACAAAGCTGCGTCATCACAGAGTACACGCAAGATTGACCCTTGCACGTAGGATGTAAAGTACATAATCCCGTGCACACACCGTGAGAACACCGGCCTTAGCAACGAGTTGTTTACTTCGTGGACGTCTAACTGCGCATGATTTTTACGAGAGCGACTATCGGGATTGTTCCAGAGCCCCTTCCGGCCGAATATAAATACGGGCGAGCCGCGCCTAGCGGACGCAGTTGATCTCAAGCGATAAAAGCGATACATCGGAGCGAACTAGAGGAAACCTACGACTATAGCGCGACCTAGGACTACGTTTAGCTTACGATTCGGACCCTGATCTACGGAAGGAACCTACGACCACGGCGTGACTACGGACTTCGACTTATACTCTGCGACTGGGTTAACGGCTTCCGTGAGGACCTGAGACTGATTGGCTGTCTTCAATAAACACCTAAATTATAGTCACTGGTGTTTCACTCCGAATCGGAACCTAGCACGCAACAATTGGTGTCGGAAGTGGATTTGGAGAAGCCATGCCAGTGACTCCGAGGAAGGACATCACCAGCGTCAGGGGAGGGGTGCGACTGGCTGCGGAGGCAAGGGGTACAGCTCGCCAGGCCATAGCCACTGGCCATCGAGACACGCCTATCAGCACCGCCCACCAGGCTGCGCCCACTACCCATATGGATTCGCCCACCAAGGAAGCCCTGCCTACCAGCCCCGCGAAAGAAGATTCACCTCTTGCTCACCAGGACATGCTCACTGTTCATCGGAGACAAACACTGCGAGAATTCTTAGAGGATAAACGGGAGGACCTGCTTGCTTCGCTGCAAATGATGGAGGAGTTACTGCAGCCGGCGCTATATGGCAACACCATACTCTTTGACGGAAGAGGGACGTGGAAAGCTTACCATTCGTTCCTGCAAGCTTATGGTGATTTAATGGTCTGGGACTGCGAGGAGCGCTACCATTATCTCGTCGGTGCTCTACGTGGAGAGGCTATAAAATGCCATTATAGAGTGTTCTCCAGGCCCACTTCACCTTCTACAATAGAAGACCTGATGAAAGTACTGTGCGAGGAACTTGCAGCAAGCTACGGCAGCTATTTGCTACGACGCCCGAAAAAGTCACGGCCCAAAACCTTCAAGAGCCCTCAGGAAGTTGAGAAATTTGACAAGCCGGTAAAAAAGATAGCTGGCTTTATAACGCAGATGTTAGATTGGGAAAAAGAAGTTGAAGACGTAAAGGCGAAACTAAAGTCTCTTATCGAAGAGGAGCAGCCGATGGTGCAGGATAATCCTAATGAAGGAGGGTTACTGCTATCGGATATAGATAGGAGAAGTTCGCCTGTAGCCGAATTGGAACCCAATGAGGAGCCGTCTCTGAGGAATGTGCTGCAGCAGGATCGAGGACCATCTACGGTGGCTGAACAGGAAGAGTCCTGTGATGAGGATCGGGTTGAGAAGGCAAGTGACAAAGACACGGCAGAGGAGATAGTGGAACAGGAGGAGGCGGAGCGACGTTTTCCTATCGCGGATGAGGAACCGGTGGTGCAAAGACAACCGAGTGAGAAAGAGTCGCTGCTGTCGGATGCGAGTGAGGAGGTGAAGGCGGAACCCAGTGATGAGTCGTCTCCAAGGACGGTGCAACACAATGAGGAGTGTGCAATGGAGCCGGCTCAAGAGGAACTGGTTAGCGCTGATTGGAAAGAGGAGCTACGTGACAGTGCCGTAGGAGAGGAAGAGTTTCAGCTGTCAGGTGCAAGAGAGGAGGATGAGCTCATGGTAGAGCTTGAACCCGAGGAACAGTCGTCTTCAGGGAGGGTGCAACAGGATGAGGGTTGTGCTACGGAGCAGGCTGTAGAGGAAGGGTTTAGGGAGTATCCTCAGGATGGCATCGTGACAGCAGAAGAAACTGAGAGGCAGGAACCAACAGAGGTGGATAAGCAGAAAGACCAGGAGCAACGGATGGAAATAGAAGAAGAGAAGTGCCACAGTGGAGGTGAGCAGGCATACAGAGGCGACGAAGTTCCTATGCCAATTGAGATCCTGCCTGCGAAGAGGGGAACCCTGTTTTCTCCCACCGGTGACAACGACTTCCGAGACAAGGGTAGTCGAGAACACTTGAAGGGGGCTCGTCTTCGACAACGAGTTCGGGGTTCACGAAGAGGTCTCCGTAAACGGGCTATAAGGGGTGGTAGACGCAAGAAGTTGTCTGCAAGCACCTGGGCTACGACAAGAAAGACATGCAGCACAGCTGCTGGAAGGGTCAAGCCGATGAAGAAATGTACTCTGACCTCAACACACTTAAGGGGCCTAGAAAAAGGAAGAGCATCCAACGCTGTGAAGCCATCGCCGCAGTTTGGAGAATGTGACGAGTCATATCTCAGAGAGATGATCAATGTGATGAGACCACGGCCAGATTCTGGAGGACGAGACACGCCAGACCCTGGAGGAGGAAGTCGTATTCGTCTGAGGCTTGGACATGCTCGGGACGAGCACGTCTAAGAAGGGGGCAGTGTTGCGGCCGGGCCCGAGTATTCGAGAGAAAATAGGAGGAACAATAAACAAGTCCAGTTCGAGAAGCTCACATACAAAAAAAAATAGATCGGCGACGTAAACAACCAAAAAAAAAAAGGGTTGCGTAGCAACAAAACAAAGCTGCGTCATCACAGAGTACACGCAAGATTGACCCTTGCACGTAGGATGTAAAGTACATAATCCCGTGCACACACCGTGAGAACACCGGCCTTAGCAACGAGTTGTTTACTTCGTGGACGTCTAACTGCGCATGATTTTTACGAGAGCGACTATCGGGATTGTTCCAGAGCCCCTTCCGGCCGAATATAAATACGGGCGAGCCGCGCCTAGCGGACGCAGTTGATCTCAAGCGATAAAAGCGATACATCGGAGCGAACTAGAGGAAACCTACGACTATAGCGCGACCTAGGACTACGTTTAGCTTACGATTCGGACCCTGATCTACGGAAGGAACCTACGACCACGGCGTGACTACGGACTTCGACTTATACTCTGCGACTGGGTTAACGGCTTCCGTGAGGACCTGAGACTGATTGGCTGTCTTCAATAAACACCTAAATTATAGTCACTGGTGTTTCACTCCGAATCGGAACCTAGCACGCAACAATACTATTTGTAAACTTCCTATTACTGTAAACTTTGTGACTAATTCCTTTCTCCACAATATAATAATTGTTAACTTGAAAGTCCACCAAACTTTCAAGTTTCTCTCACTCTAAAGATTATTTAATCTTTTGCAAAAATTAGCCAACGACCGTAGTCGCTGGCTCCGACAATGATCTTTCTCAAGGATTAATGTCTTAATTCGTTCTCTCTAGAGACTATTTAATCTCTTTATAAAACAGCCAATGACCGTAGTCATTGGCAATGGCAATGATCTTTCTCAAGGATCCCTACGTTGTGTTTATTTTTCGTCATATAGTACCCAGAGCCTTTTTAAGTACTTTGGTATCTCAATCTTTGCTTATTCGTCGCCGGTCTCTTCAACACCCCTGAATAAGCAATTTTGGTTAGACAAGCATATAGTTTATGGGGGTGAAGAGGAAGGGAGCTCCGGCCAACGCTCCCTTCTATGGTCGACATCCTATCTTCTACTATGCGGATTGTGAGGCGACCCCCACCGGCAACAATTGATCCCTTCAGTATCGTTGCTGTGGCCAATTCGGGCAATGCGGGACTGTAATCAAACTTGCTGGGTGGTAAATATAGTGTGTAATAAGTAAATACAAATCAAAAACGTACAATTTTATCAAGGCTCTAGCAGACAATGTCAAAAACTAGAAAACAAAAGCATAAATATCAAAAATAGAAAAATAAACTCTAAAAACAATGTGGCCAATTCGGGCAATGCGGGACTGTAATCAAACTTGCTGGGTGGTAAATATAGTGTGTAATAAGTAAATACAAATCAAAAACGTACAATTTTATCAAGGCTCTAGCAGACAATGTCAAAAACTAGAAAACAAAAGCATAAATATCAAAAATAGAAAAATAAACTCTAAAGAGATGTGCTATCCTGCACATTCCTCCCCGGGCCGAGAGGAAACGACCGGGATTAACTTTTTCAGCGGCCTCCGAAGTACTCCAGCAGAGGTCCGAACATCAGCAACTCTCACAACCCCGTCAGGACCACTGAACGTTTTTTCTATTCTACCCAGCGGCCAAGTTCCCCTGGGTAAAGTGTCATCAACGATGCGGACTATGTCGCCGTTTTTCAATACCGGTGGAGTTCCGCCTCCTCTTCGTTGGGCGAGCGTGGGTAGATATTCTTTCACCCAACGCTGCCAGAAAAAATCAGCTAAGCGGGCAGCACGCCTGTGTCCTTGGCGGCTCACAAGATCATGGTCTTCTACTGAGCAAGGAATCGGGCATCCAGAAGTTGTTCCTAAAAGGAAATTGAAGGGCGTTATTGCCTCTGGAGCTTCTGGATCCAAAGAAACATAAGTGAGAGGACGTGAATTGATAACAGCTTCCGCCTCCGCAAGTAAAGTTGCTAGTACTTCTTCAGACGGTGCCCGTTCTTTAAGGGTCACTCTTAAGGCCGTTTTTACGCTGCGAACCAGCCTCTCCCAAACTCCTCCCATAAAAGGTGAAGCCGGTGGAATAAAACGCCAACTGATGCCGGCATTTGTCGCATATTCTCCAACTGCGTCAGCATATAAAGTACGAAGAATTCTGTTGGCACCCACAAAAGCCGTTCCGTTGTCAGATAGAATTTCCGATGGTGTACCTCTTCGAGCAGAAAATCTCTTCAAAGCCATCACAGCTGAATCAGCAGACAAACTTCCGACGATCTCCAAATGAATAGCTCTGGAAACCAGGCAAGTGAACAGCGCCACATATCGTTTTTCGCGACGTCGTCCAATAGAAACTTGGACCGGACCGAAGTAGTCAAGGCCCACAAAAGTGAAAGGTCTTCTATGATGAGCGAGACGAACATCTGGTAGGTTTCCCATTGGTGGATCGAAAGGGGTCGATTTATTCAGATGACAATATTGACAGCGGTGGGAGACAAATCTCACTGTTCTGCGTAAGTTAAGGATCCAAAAACGTTGCCGTAACTCGTTTATAACGGTCTCATTATTGGCATGTGCATACTTTTGATGGTAGTGCATAATCAACAATCGTGTCGCAGGATGTTTTCCATCGAGGATAATCGGGCATTTCAAATCCTGGTCCACTTCTGGAGCAGCCATAATCCTGCTTGATAATCGTAGCAAGCCGTGTTCATCGACGACTGGTGAGAGTTTCATAAGACGACTTTGACGGGGAAGTGCTCGCTTTACTTTCAGACACTTCAATTCTTCTTCAAACGAGTCTAACTGACTTTGGCGAAATATATGGACCTCTGCTAAACGAAGATCTTGCGCAGTCAGTGCATTTTTAGGTTCAGCTAATGGTGAACTACTATTTTGAGAAGAAAATATACATAAAGTTCCGTCAGTCCGTCGGTGAGTTCTCATATCAAAACCTTTTTTGATGAGTTGATGTTTGCGCAGTAATGAAATGAAAATATGAGCTCTAGCTGTTGCACGAACCAAACGAAGCCAAGAACTGAAACGGCAAGGATCAGCTGCAATTGGCTTGTGCAAAGTTTCATCACTACAATTTTGAAAATATATATGAGCACAAGACTTTAACTCCTCCTGACCGTCTCTTGAAGAAATCTGAGGCATTTCGAACGGCCATTCAAAAGACAACAAAAAGTCAGGACCAGTAAACCAGCGAGAATCTGGAGTTAAACTTTTATGCTTACATCGAGTTGCATCATCGGCAACATTGAGATCACCGGGCACCCAAAACCATTCATGAACATCAGTGATCTCTAAAATTTCGCCCACTCTATTTGCTACAAATGGCTTGAAACTACGAGGGTCAGCGCGTCGCAGCCAACCGAGCACAACTCTGCTGTCCGTCCAAAAATAGCGTGCAGTAGGCCTGTGTTTATGAGCTTCACAAATAGATGCAGCTAACCGAGCTGCAACCAGCGCTCCCTGCAGTTCCAAGCGTGGGATGGAAGATGATTTTAATGGCGCTACGCGTGATTTACTACAGATGAGAGCAAGCTTCACACTCTTGTCAGCGTAAACAAAACGAAAATATGCAACAGCGGCATAAGCTGATTCACTAGCGTCACAAAAGATGTGAAGTTCGCATTTTGTGACTTCAAGCTCACTCAAATTATAACAACGTGGAACACAGAGTTCTGAAAAAGTGAACAAATCATGAAGCCAGTCTTTCCAAGCTTTAGAATCAGTTTGAGAAAGCTTTTCATCCCATTCAATGTTACTACGCCATACAAGTTGAAAAAGAATGCGTCCTCTTATAACGATCGGAGCGAGAATACCAAACGGGTCAAAAATCCGCATCACAAGAGAAAGCACTTCTCGTTTCGTAGGCCTGTCCGGCAAGGTGAAAGAGTCCTTCAGACCAATATTGAAACTAAGAAGGTCTTGTTCAGGATGCCAAATCAAGCCTAAGGTTCTCACGGTAGGAGAAACAGATTGGGGCAACTTCCCCAAATTAACATCATTCGTATTTGATGGCGAAGAGCTGCCAAGACGAAGTTCATGAGGCAAAAGCGACAACGCATCTAGCTTATTTGAAACCCAGCTTCGCATTTCAAAGCCGCCGCGTTTATGAACCGTAGTTATATCTAAAGCAAGCTGCTTTGCTTGATGGACGGAGTCAACACTCCCAATATAATCATCCATATAATGGTCGTACTGAATCGCATGCGCAGCCTCGGGAAATTCGTCCTGGAACTCACTCGCGTTCTTGTTTTTAACCGAAATGGCTGTAAAAGGGCTAGAGGCAGCACCAAAGATCATTGAGGACATTCTGAAAATTTTAATAGGATCCTTAGGATCGTTTCGCCACAAAAATCTTTGAGCATCCCTATCCGCTTCTCTAATTTTTACTTGCGGGAACATTTCGCGAATATCCGCATTAAGGGCAACTTTTCCTTCACGAAAACGCATAAGAATATAAAGAAGAGGTTGAAGTAAGTCGGGGCCAGTCAACAAAAGCGAATTTAAACTAACTCCGTCTGACTTAGCGGCGGCATCGTGAACAACTCGTAGTTTATTAGGTTTATTTGGGTTTACTACACCGAAATGTGGTAGATACCAACACGGGTTACTGGTGTTCACGTTGTCGCATTCCTCGGCGTAACCTTTATATAAGGTTTCTGCAATGTTCTTTCTATAACGTTCAGCATACGCGGGGTCTCTACTCATTTTTTTTTCCAAACTGCGAAACCTCGAAAGTGCGACTGGATAACTATTGGGAAAATCGAAGTTATCTGACTTCCATAAGAGGCTGGCCTCGAAATGTCCGTTAGGAAGGCGACGAGCGGTATTCTCAAAAAGTTGAATAGCGCGCATATCATCGGCGCTTCGCGGCTTTAGTTGAGAAATACCTATACAGTCAAGCCTGTATTGCTCCTTAATAAGTTGTTCTATGGATTCCTTACAACTAGAATCAACAATGTCGGAATCAGAAACTCGAGCATGGTTAACAAAGTTAACAGGTTTAGTCTTACTGGACCCAAAACCATACAGCACCCATCCAAGAGCAGTATTTATGGCAACAGGTTGAAGCTTGGTACCCCGGCGAATGGTTGTGGGAACATATAGATGCCAGTTGTCCGAGCCTATAATAATCTCCGGTTTTGCTTCTTCATAAGCTAGCTTGTCGGCGAGATCTTTCAAATGCGAAAACTTGCTTATATCGATATGACTGGCAGACTGAGAAGCGAGACCTAAACCAGGCATAGAACGAGCCGCGCGAATCATAAAAGAGTTTTTTGAATGAAGACCTCTAATATTGAAGTCAACATACTGAATTTTTACTTTCTTAGTCAGACCACCTATACAGTTTACAGAAATTAGACTTTCAGGCCCAACTGTACCAATACGCGACGACAAATCTGCGTCAATGAAAGTAGCGGTCGCGCCATCGTCTAACAAGGCGTAAGTGTCGACACTGCCAGCGGGACCTGACACGGTGACGGCGATCACCTTCAGTAACGGACGACTCGGCCGCACCGGCGCTTCTTGAAATGGCGTGGCGGCAGGGGCGGCGGCGACTGCATGGATACAAGTATCGGACCCCTGTTCAGTTCTCTCAGCAGAGGAGCACTTACTTGCTCCGGGGGTAGACAAAGGAACAGAGGGGGGTTCGTCTACAATATCTGTATGAGCGACTACGCTGCGACTAAAATTCGGATCGTGTAGAAGTCGGTGATGTCGCGAGTTGCAACCTGTTTGCTTACAAACTTCTTTCTGACCATTTTGACAAGTTTTAAAATAATGGGGCTTTTTGCTAAGACACTTATAGCAAGATTTATTTTCTTTTATCCATTCCCATCTGTCAGTGATTGACAACGCTAAAAACTTGTCACATTTTTGTATGTTGTGTGACAAATCACAATACGAACAATTTAATGTTTTCGAATCATCACGAATGTTTTCCTTCACTATATGCATTTTAGGCCTATCTTTTTGCCCACTGCTGGACTGTAGGCCTGAGGTTGTGGGCACTATATTGTCGTACACCAAACCGTACCTATACTGTAGGTCAACCTCGCGTGTGAGAAACCTAGATAGTAGCTCCAACTTTGAAGAAGTTTCTCCAGGCCGAAAATCAGCATAATCAAGCCATCGAGTACGTAGTAGTGTAGGCAATTTACTGATTACCGAGTTAAAAAGTTCAGGAGAGCGTAAATAGTCATCCTGCCCTAGTAGTCGAATAACCTCCACACAGTTACGTACCCGGGTAGCAAAAGAAATCAAATCCTTACCTTCGATATTTACCTTAGGTAGGGCACGCATGGCTGCAACCTCTTGCAGCACAACAAGTTCGGGGCGGCCATACTGTAGGTCGAGCGCCGCGACCACCTCGTCGGGGGTGCGCGCCGACACCAACAACACACGCACAGAGTCGCGTGCCGTGCCGCGCAACGCATTGCTAAGACGTGCTAAATTTTCCGCGTTAGAAAACATGGACCTAGAGTCCAAGAATATACGTTTGAAAGCAAGCCATTCCGTAGCTGACTTGCCGTCAAAGGTGGGGAGGGGAATCCGCGAGCCCTCGCGGCGCCGCGCCAACGACTCGACGGCGTGAATAAACCGCTCCGTGGCTCCTCCCTCCGGGCCAACACACGTAGCCGGGTCACACACCTCCTGCTGCACCGGAGACCGACAACCTGCAACAAGGGGCTCGCCTCTCTCAGCCGGAAATGGTGGGTTTGTCAACGTTTGCACGTTAACCGTGTTATCTAACCACTTGTCTAATGAGCCATCGTTGTATGAGCTTGCGCGACTGCCTTCTGACTGGAGAGCTGCTAAGTCAGCTCGACGCTGGGCGTCGGCTACTTTCTTCTGAATATCGAGCTTAGCAAGCTCTAACTCGGCTAAGCGTCGTGCGTGCTCGGCTTCGACTGCTAGTTTCCTAGCCTTAATAGTAGCTGACGTCCTTTGAGATAAAGACCCAGAGGGGGTAGCTCCCGGGGGCGCCGCCGCACGGTCCGGTGCGGACGGCCCGGCCTCCGCGGAGCGATCGGCCTCCTCTGCCTGGGTACGGGCACAGGTTTTCATCGTAATGAAAGTAGAACTTACGAAATTAGTACTTACGGTTTTACAAACTTACTATATTTACTTAGGTCGCAAGGACTATACAATGTGGTAGCTCAAGGACCAAACAATGTGGCCAATTCGGGCAATGCGGGACTGTAATCAAACTTGCTGGGTGGTAAATATAGTGTGTAATAAGTAAATACAAATCAAAAACGTACAATTTTATCAAGGCTCTAGCAGACAATGTCAAAAACTAGAAAACAAAAGCATAAATATCAAAAATAGAAAAATAAACTCTAAAGAGATGTGCTATCCTGCACAGTTGCAGTCCGAAAACTGTTTGAGGAACGTTGCAGTCCGAAGACTGTTTGAGGAACGTTGCAGTCCGAAGACTGTTTGAGGAACGTTGCAGTCCGAAGACTGTTTGAGGGATCGGCACAACCACTTCTGTGGCTGAAACCGATCGGGTGGGTCTTGCCCGAGATAGTCCATTGAAATGTTACATTTTTTAGGCCTTACCTTGCGTTTTTTAGAGGACGCAATTTATTTTTTTGATGTGTAGGGGGGGTCAGTGTAAAGCTAAAACCAAGTTTGTGGGGTCGCCACCCTTGTCCCACGGCCGCCATCTTGAAAATAGGGGTTGAAATGGTTTTTACGGTATATCTCTTAAACTATTTATTTTATAAAAAAAATTTGTTAACATTTTTTGTTGCAAATTAAATTCTCTACAACTTTGGTCCAGTAACTTTTTGTCGTAGAACTATAAATAAAAAAGTTATAAGCATTTGCATCATTTTTTCATTAAGTCAATAGCTAAGGTTTTACAGCGCTCCGAAGTGAGTACTATTTTTCAGTACTCTTAACTATACCTATATTATACATGTGTACTAATAATATGTCATCAGTTGTTGTTTTTTTTTTAAAAAAAAATTATTTTTTTTACTTTATTATAATTTTTTTAATTAAAAATTTTGCAATTTCATTAAAAATTAATTATTCACTTCCTCCAACACAAGACACAGCTCGCTTTCATACTTTCCGAGTATGAAAGTATGGGACTGTGTATCTGTATGGGACTGTGTATCTAGTTTGTATCTAGTTTTTGTATGGGACTGTGTATCTAGTTTTCTATAGTTGATCGAAGGAGTGGTTGCGCAAAATGGGACCTCAATGGAAAATAATTGATTTCAAGTAAATCGCGTTTAAAGTTTCGAGTCAATATCAATTTCGCCTCGAGCGCGCTCACTAAAAAATCCACAAAAAAAACTATGGCACTTAAAAATATTCTGATTAAACCAAAACAAAGCTGACAGAAACAAAATTAATGAAAAACAAAAAACCCTTTCAAATCCCTTCAGGTCCCTTTTTGCGTAACCACTCACATACTTAATTAAATTAAAAAGAAATACCAACCTAGTAACTAAATTTTTTGTGTACTTACAAAGAAATTAATTTATCAATACGCCGAGTAGTTCTGTGTTCTCTTTAGTACCCTCACTAGGTTGACTGGAAGAAATCCCCTCGTGGGATAAGTCCGCCTTTTAGCCTATTCATTCTAGATTTCAATGTATGGGCAAAGCGGCAAAATAATTAAGTTTTTTTGCTTTTGGATTATACCTATAGGTTAGTACGTTATAACACATAACTCCCCCCCCCGCATCCTGCTTCACCCCTCCCCCCTTGAAAAGTGTCCGTTTTCCAGATTTTCGCAATTTTCAGGAAAACGATACAAGCTAGGACAAAAAGGCCACAGACTAAATTGTTTATAGATAAATTTTAACATTTATTTTGATACGACTTATAGTTTCCAAGATATCGTCCCTCCCATCACAAACTGCCTCAAATAACATAAAGGTCGTAACTGAACTAAGACCACTTCCATACATGATTTTAAATGCTTTATAATGTCACGAAGTATCACATCTCTAAGTATTACCGTTCTTGAGATATACGATATTTAGAAATGTCGCATCTACAGAAACATATTTTTTTATTTTCACTATATGAAGTAAGTATCATACGACTATTAGTAATGATAAAAAATATTTTTATTTTCTTTTTCCAGAGACGTATGTAACATAGTCATTTGGTGGTGTGGTGTAATATTATTTCAGTTTTAAGCAGTTATGACTATTTATAGTAATTTACTTTGCAAAAACAGTTGTTATTTGCTAAGTGATAAGGATTTCTCGTGATTTCTCGATGGCTTCGCCCAGCAGTGCGTGACATACACTAGAAGATACCCAGTTGACCGTCCCCGGCGAAACCCATATTGACGGTCACTGAGCAAGTTGTTGTCTTCCAGGTATGTCAGCAGCTTGCTGTTTAGTACCCTTTCCATAACTTTGCAAAGTATGGAGGTGATGGCGATAGGTCGATAGTTACAGGGGTCGGCACGGCTACCCTTTTTGGGTACTGGTTGCACGTTAGCAAGCTTCCAGGACTTAGGTACGGTTTTAGTCTTAAGGGAGAGACGGTACAGGCGTGTCAGTACAGGAGACAACTCAGGACCACAGTACCTCAGGACTTTAGCAGGTATCCCATCAGGACCGCTCGCTTTATTCACGTCCAGACTCTGAAGAGCTCTGCGAACCTCTTTGTTGTGTATGGTGACTTCCGGCATTGAGAAGTCAGAGTGAGGTATTGATGGTGGTTGATGAGAGCCAGTGTCCAGACGAAAATTGTTTGCAAAAAGAGATGCAAAGAGATCTGCTTTCTCTTTCGCAGAGTGAGCTAGCGATCCATCAGGTTTCTGCATAGGAGGCAGCATTGGACGGCAGAAATTGGTTTCGACAGACTTTGATAGGGACCAGAACTGCTTACTACCAGGAGGGTAAGATGCTAATCTGGTCCCTATTCTGCTAATGTGTTCGAAACGAGCCTTGCGGATTGCCCGTTTGCGAGACTTGGCTGCAGAGTTGAATGCCCTCTTCTTCGAACGAACCCTCCGAGCCCGGATTCCGCGATCGCGGGGTTGGACCCATGCCTGGTATGCTGCTTCTTTACGAGCCTCAACTCGTGCGCATTCTACATTAAACCAATGCTGGGCTTTGTGACCGAGCGGAATGTCGGAGATTGGAATAAAGTATTCCATTCCCTGCCGTATCACATTCGCAATCGCATCAGCCGAAATAGAGGGGACATCCGAAGAGAAACACATTTGCCTCCAAGGATAAGATGCAAAGAAGTGCCTCATCTCATCCCAATCTGCTGACTCGTATCGCCAAACTCTCCTAGTGCCTTTCAGACTCATGTCTGGCGGAGAGCAGATCGATACGGATTTCACCAGACAGTGGTCAGATGTTCCCAGTGAGGTTGAAACCGCCATTGAGTGTCTGTCTGGATCAGTTGTCAGCAGAAGATCGAGGCAATTGGGCGTATGACCATCAACGTCCGGTACCCGCGTCGCCTCGTTCACCAGCTGAGTGAGATCCAGCGAAAGTGTAAATCTGCGCGCCTCTCTCCCAGCATGGTCAGTTTTCTGTAACGGGAACAACCAATCACAGTGGTGGGCATTAAAGTCCCCCAGAAAAACGAGTTCAGACGTTGGGTACCGTTGTTGGGCTGTATCTGCCGTCTCAAGCAAGTGGTCGAAAAGTTTTGATGTCTCCTGGTCTCCGCTATGTGAACGGTAGACACAGGTATAAACTGTTTTGTCAATTCCTGTATCAACCAAGAGCCAGAGAGTTGAGAACCCGGACTTCTCAAAGCAACGGAGACGCTTATAGCAAACGTCATCACGGACGTACACACAGACCCCAGCGTTCCTCCTGAAGTTATGTTCAATACGTCCGACGGTGTTGCTATCTGCGTCTCCGTGAGAAAGAATAGGTGCGGCTTAATGGTCTCAAGGTGGTGGTGGACCTGTTCGAGATTTGAGTGCAAACCTTGGATGTTAGTGAGGTGCACTTTTTGTGGGAGGAAGTGCAGCCGTTTTTTAACCATTCTTTTCTTTTTTGTGACCGATCT
>CATLJT010000004.1:0-73005 GCA_949987775.1 Aproaerema taeniolella | reverse complement strand
TGAGTGCGGCGGTGCGGGGCGTGGCGACAATGTGCACGCGCGGCGCGGGGCGGGGCGCGGGGGGAGGGGACAAGCCGGCGGGCGCGGGCGGGGACGCGGCCTCCTGACGTCACGCTCCCCCCGCGCCTCGCCTGCCTCGCGCCGCGCTGCCCCCCGCCCGGTTCAGCTCGCTGCCGCGCCGCAAGCCCCCCCCGGTGGAGCCGTTCCCCCGCGGCGCCCCGGCCCGCCGGTCGGCCGGCGCCCCCCCCCGCCTGCAGGGAGTACTTCGTGCCGCGTAGCCTTAGCGAGTTCAACCTGAGCACGGTCTGTATGGAGACCGAGAGCACGGGGTGGCGGGGGGTGCGGTGGGGGGTGCAGGGGGGCGGCCGCGGGTGGTCACGTTCTCGGACGAGTCGGCGCCGGCGCACGCGTTGCCCGATGACGTGTTCATGTGACGTCACACTGATGACCTGTTTACATACGATTTGTTACTTACTAATAAAAATAAATTATGAAATTTTGCATGTTTCTTTTCTTTTCCAATCACCAGTCTACTCGAGTGATATTACACACGCACAAACTCGAGAGTTAATTCGGTGGGAGTCGTCGCCCGTGAATCCTATTTTCGAGGTTGTTAAACACTAAAGGGGGCGGCGACTGATTGGAGTCGGTTTAGTGAGATGGATTCCATTCGGAAACAATTTGGACCGGTTTTATGTTGGTTGTCGACCTCCACACTACACTGGAAGCGACGAGAAATCGGTTTCGGCACTAATTTGCGGCCGTGTCTAAATAAAATTCTGTTTTAAATATGTTTTAATAAATGCATTTCTACCATATTTAGTCTCACCCTGCTGTGGACGTCTGTCGAACAAAATTGACTAGCGGGTTTGTAGATTTTGATTTTTTCCACGAAATTTCTAAATTATCTGTGCTTCAATGAAAATGATCAAAACAGCAACCAGTCAGAGTCGAAAAACGGTCAGCTATCAATTATGGTGCGGTTCGGCTAGCGATGCCGATGCCGGGCGGTGTAATTAGAGGTCTCGGCCCGCGGACACCACCGGCGCCGGCGCGGTCCGTGGCGGATAGGGGGCCGGCGCGGGGCGGGGCACGGGGGGTGACGGCACGGACCACAAATATACCGCCGGGGAAGGAAGCTAGAATAGTAATGGGAAAAATAAGAACAGAGATAACAGTCATATTTTTCAAGCCTTATTTAAAAGAAATAAACTTTTACAAAAAATTAAACCCTTTTCAAAGATAAAACAACAGTAAGTACTAAAAAGCGAAAAATAAAGACAACATCATGTAATATGCTATTGATTGTTTGAAGTCGGTGCCAAGGAGGACGTACGTGAAGTTTACTAAACTTTTAAAGTACATGATAAACATTGTAAGTGCTTATGAAATTCGAGGGTAGCCCTCAATTTCCCCGGGATTCCATCATCAGATCCCAACTTGGTGATAGTGGGATAGGTCAGCGTGGTGGACTATGGCCTTTCCCTTCGTGTTTCGAAGGGAGGCCCGTGCCACTCAGTGGGGACGTATATGGGCTGGTAAATAAAAAAAATATATATACTTTGGAAATGGATATAAGAACCTGCGTACTAACACAGGTTCTCTGTGTCCTGTACCCATCGTCAGCATTTTATGTTCTGGGAAGAAGTTTCTGCTGCGCTACCAGGACTCTTCATACGAATTGCTGAAATAACAATAATCAATAAGAAAGCACTTATGACGTCGTCACGTCTCATAACAATTAATGATCATTAATTCTGATAGTGTATAATAGGAAACCATAATATCTTAATAGGCAATTCCCTGCAAACCATTTACCCGGGGGAGCGGGTGAAGGGGGGGGGGGGGGTACGATATTAGGAGATATGTGTCGGGCGGCGGGTACCAGGCGGACAGCAGTCGGGAGGAGCCGCGATCCTTATTAATCTGTGACGAGTGTCATTAGCGCGACAACCCGGAGCGATGGCCGCGCTAATTGGAGGAATCGAGACGAAAGCGATTGTTTGTTGGAGGTAAAGTACTCGGCATAAAATATCAAAGGAGTAAGTATCAGAAAAATTGAGAAAGTAATTTTCAAACAAATTCCAAAGAGGGTTTGTATAATCAGTTAACTAGATATAAGTGTATTTGTATTGTGTCGTATGTTGTATGTCTAAAACAAGTGTAATTGTATAGGGAGTAATGTGGTGTATGTACTAGCTAACTGACTATACATGAACAGCCAGGGAAAGCTGTTACCTAACACAAACAACCCTAGTTCCCTAGTTTCCTAACAGCCTAGCCCTAACCATAAATCTCCAACAATAAATACTTATATAAATAAATTCGGGAAGTCTATTGCCAGGCGACCTAAGACAATAAACGGAAGGTGGGAAGGATAACGGGATGTGCACCTCGTGCAATGTGCACAGGATTGGATTTTCTCACTGCCAGTCAAGCAGACTCACAAGACTGATCAGAATGACGGCTAAAGGTGTCTTGGCCGCAGTGAGAGGATAAGAGGGTAGGTTGCAGTGAAACAGCGTTCACAATCAAAGAGGCTTTATTAACTACTTACAATACTATTTAAACTAATTTATTTACATGTGTGCAAATATACAGATATAATATCTAAGTGTGGTGTTGTCGAAATGGCAAAACGTGAACGGAGGTCGGTGTGATGAGCTTGCAGTTTTAGTTCGGGTCGTCGTCCTGCATTCGTATGTTCATGGCACGTGAACATTCTGGCGCCTCTCAGGAACAGGATTTGAGTTCGTAGAGCTCCTGTGGAGCTGGCTTGCGTTGTGAGTGGGCCGGCTGTGGCTGTGCGTAGACAGGTGGCGGCCGTGAGCGGGGACTGGCGCGAGCCGCCGGCGCCGCGTCATGGTGTTGCTCGTTGTCTGCAGGATGGCTGGATGATGATGCTCTTGATATTCTAGCTGCCATCATCCGTCGTATTTTTTGTGCAATCTGTGGACCACAACAGTACATTAGTAAAACTAGTAACGAAAATACGAATAATGTAGTGAAACTAGCTACGTATGTTTGGGTACTTATACTACTCCAAACAGTGTTATCTAGGGTTGTTTGTATGGTATTTTCTTTATTCACTAAATTATTATAAATATCAATAGAACTATCTAATACTTGCTCTTTCGACAATTCATTATTATACTTAAGGGAACTAGATTCACTAAACCTAAACTCTGAAGTTTTAATATATGACGCTATAACTTTAACTGAAACTATCCTTTTGGCGGATAATGTGGTACTACTAGTTTTAATGATACAATTTTCGGAGATGTTTATAATTCCTATGTCATGAATGGACACCTCTTCTCTTTGTCCGTCACATATAATGGACACTGTTTCTGTTTTCTTAGTTAGGTATAACCAAGTGTTTGTCATTTGAACTTGTTTCCAGATTATATCTTTTGTGGAATTATAAACCTTAGTGGGACATTCTGTAAAATTTTCTTTTCTGATTATTAGTCTAACAATGCAATTTTGATTGAATTGCATGTTTCTCACGGCTACAGGAAAACATATGAAGTTATTGTTTTGTTCTAGGCAGTTCTTGCTTTCTTCGTGTGTTAGTTCAAAGTATCGTTCGTTATTATAATCTATTCCCATAAATGTTTGTGAAATGGTTAGACTTTGAAATGATCCGTCATGGTGTGTCATTGGTATCGGAGTAATGTGTAGTAACATATATTTTGCTTTTTCTTCAATTGGGAAATAAGATAGAACTCTGATGTGTGTTTCATTTTCTGCTAATCTGGTATCAATTAGTTGGGTATGCACAATATTGAGATTTGATGGTAGTTTGCTGTTAGCATTTTTTATGATGTCTCTTACTGTTTTTGGAGAAAGTATACTGTATACTGTTGCTTTTGCTAGATATATCTCGGTGAGCCCTGAATAGTAATCCATTATCTCGTTTATATAGTTATAGGCCATTTGGTACGATTGCATTACTTGTATTTGCATGTGATTGCTGTCTATTACTCTATACCATCTGTTATTCTCATTTATGTAACTCATCGCTTTGTTAAGTTTCAATCGGAATCTCTCTAGCTTGTCTTTTATTCTTTCTTCAGTTCGGTTTACTGCTGATATTGTTGTGATCATGAACTTAGTTTGATGATTTGCTGCATCTATAAGCTTCTGCTGGTTTTTTTGTAACGAATTGATATCTCTGTATACTTCGTCATTTACTCCAAATATTGAAGTCATTACTTGTCCTAATAATCCTCTTTTTTTCTTTTTATGATTGATTTCTGACAGATACTCATGTATTCTTTCAAATTTCTCAACTTCTTCTTCCAAATGGTGGTGATAGTCATTGCAATGAGTCTCGGTGTCTACTGTTGCTGCGTAATAACACAGTGTTTTAAATTGTTTCGATACGTTCTTTATTTTATCTAAATTCTGGTCCATAGTAACTCTGTCATAATTTGTTTCAATCCTAAATGTTCCTCTATCTATTGTCGCATTTCCCATTTGTTCTATGTACAGTCCTGGTTCTAATTGTCTTGTAGTGTAGGTTGCTCCCATAGGAGACATAAACTGGAATATAATTAGTAACATAGTTAACCAGTAGTATAGTTTGCCCGTTGTTTTGTTTATAGTGTATTTTGAGTTCTTCACATTTGCTATGTTGATTTGTGTAGGCGTACTTTTATTTATACTGTTAGTTTCTATGTTTTCATTAACTGGTAATGGTATTAAAGTATGGATTGCCCTCTTTTGGTCAGCTCCTTGTGGTCTTTCGAGGGTAACGACTCTTGTAGCACCATCATTGCCTGGGTGGATTTGTTTGACTTTTGCGATCGGCCATTTACTTGGGCTAATATTGTTGTCTTTAATGAGGACAATCGTTCCTATTTTTAGATTTTCTTCGTCCAATTTCCACTTATAGCGCTGTTGTAGCTGATGTAAGTATTCTTGCGTCCAACTGTTCCAAAAATCTTTTTTCATTTTTTGAATATGTTTCCATTTATTTATGTTGTCTGTATTTATATTAGAAATTGGATCTGGTACGCCGACTGCTTCTCGACCAATTAGAAAATGACTAGGAGTTAACACAATATTGTCGTTGATATCGTCGGTTTGTATACATAGCGGCCTTGAATTCAAACAGGCTTCAATTTGGTGCAGGAGTGTGTTTAATTCTTCGTAAGTCAATGTGCTGTCTCCTATCACTCGTTTTAAGTGATGTTTCATTGATTTGACTCCTGCCTCCCATATGCCTCCGAAGTGCGGTGCTGAAGGTGGAATAAAATGCCATTGCGTCCCTATATTTGTCAGCGAGTTTTGGAATTGAGGTGATTGAGTTATTTCTAGTACTTCTTTGTGTAAAAATGTTGCTGCCCCTACAAAGTTTGTTGCATTGTCGCTGTACATATGAGACACGTGACCTCTTCTTGCCATGAATCTTCTCAGTGCTGCAATGAACGACTCGGTTGACAAGTCTCCTACTAATTCCAGGTGTATGGCTTTCGTTGCTAAGCAAATAAATACTGCTATATAACCTTTGTATGATTTATGTCCTCTCCCTTTCATTGCTCGCACTTGTATTGGTCCTGCAAAATCACATCCTGTATGACTAAATGGATACGATTGCGTCACACGTGGTTTAGGTAGTGCTCCCATTTTTTGTTTTGCTGTTTCCGCTTTGTACCGAATGCACTTTATGCACTTATTAATGTGACTTTTTACTTTTCGTTTTCCTCCTATTATCCAGTATTTTTGTCTTAAATACGACAATGTGAGCCGGTTTCCGCTATGCAATGTTTTTATGTGTGCGTCATGTATTATTAATGAGGTCACATGATGTTCGTCCGGCAATAATATAGGATGTTTTTGGTCGTAAGTCAGCTGTGAGTTTTGTAATCTTCCTCCAACTCTAATGAGTCCATCTTCGTCTATAAATGGGTCTAACTTGCTTATTTTATTTCCTTTTTTCAATGTTTGTCTCTTTTTTAATGTTTGGTATTCGTCTTTAAATTCATCTTGTTGTACTTGTAATATAATTTGTTTTCTTGTTTCATTTAACTCTTCACAAGTAAGCGTGCCCATTGGTCTTTGGCGTCGTATAAATCTTAAGCAGTAGGATAAAACCCGTAGCATTCTTTGGTAGTTCGAAAATCTGCTGGTGATATCATTTTTAGTCTTAGCTTCTATTGTTGTTTGATGACATGTTTTTATTTCTTCTTGCGGCTCTGGTATTATTTTTTCCGTCGCTATTTTGTTTGTCTGGAGCCATTTCGGTCCGTTCCACCACAATTCATAATTTGCTAGCTTACTGGGTTCAATGCCACGTGAAATTATGTCAGCTGGGTTTTCTGTTGAAGCAACGTGGTTCCAATTAGCCTGTGGTAAAGATCTTTGTATTTCTGATACTCTGTTTGCAACGAAAGTATGCCATTTATCTGCTTCTCCTCTTATCCACCCTAAAGTGATCATCGAGTCCGTCCAACAATAAATAGATGTGTTTTCACAAGCGAGTCCCATGTAATTTTTTTTAATAAGTTTTGTTAGTAATACAGCTGCACATAGTTCTAGTCTTGGCAAAGTCGTTTTATGCTGTTTTGGCGCTACTTTTGATTTTGCTTGTAGTAAGGTCACGTGGTATGTGTCATTCAACTTTGTCCGACTGTACACAACTGCGCCGTAAGCTTTTTCTGACGCGTCGCTAAATCCATGTAATTCTATCTGCACCCCGTCGTATTTAATCCATCTAGGAATTCTGATGTTTTCTATACTTTTTATTTGTTGTTGTATTTCAACCCATTTTTTATTTATTTCTTCTGGTACTACTGCGTTCCAGTCTATCCCGCTTATCCACAATTCTTGTATGATTAGCTTTAAAATAATAATGACTGGCTGTAGCCATCCAAGGGGGTCAAAAATTTTGGCAATTTCTGACAGGATGAATCTTTTTGTCGGCTTTTCGTTAACTGTTACAGAAATATTCATTTGAAAATTGTCTTCATTCGGTAACCAGCTTACTCCCAGAGATTTTCTTGTTTCGTCTAGAGGCAATTTTACCATTTTGTCGTCTATTTTGTCTTCGGGTAAGTTTTCTAATAATTCGGGGCTATTAGATGACCATTTTCTTAAATTGAATCCTCCCTTACGTAACATATCAATTAGTTGATTTTGTAAGTTTGTTGCTTTTTCTAAAGTATTTTCTCCGGACAGGATGTCATCTACGTAAAAATCTGAAAGAGTTGCTTTGCTTGCCACGGGGTAGTTCTTTTGCTCGTCTTTTGCTAATTTTTGTAGTGTTTTTATGGCTAGGTACGGTGCCGCGGTAGTACCATAGGTCACGGTGGTTAGCTCGTATTCGTCGATGGGTTGGGCTGGTGACCATCTCCATAGTATTCTCTGGTATGTATAGTCATCTTCGTGTATTTTTATAAAGCGGTACATTTTCTCTATGTCCGCCATGAAAGCGACTTTATGTTTTCGCCACCTTAGTAATATAGTGGTCATATCCTGTTGCAAACGTGGGCCCTTATGCATATTGTCGTTAAGGCTTAGATTGGTACTTGATTTGCTACTCGCGTCAAATACACACCTCAGTTTTGTTGTCAATGCGTCGTCTCTTATTACAGGTTGGTGTGGAATATAAAATTTCCCTTCGTAATATTGTGTTTTGTTTACTTTTTTCATGTGGCCCATATCTAAGTATTCTTTCATGAAGTCATTGTATTTGTGTCGTAGGTCATGGTTTGTTTGTAACTTTTTTTCTAACTGTAATAGTCTTGCGGCGGCTTTTTGGCGCGTATTCCCATATTGTAGTGAAGAGTCTTTAAATGGTAGCCTGACTGTATAAGTCCCGTGCTCATCTCTGCGGGTTGTGTCTTCGTAATATTTTTCGCATATAAGATCTTCTTTATTTAATGGGTGTTCTTCTGTTATTTCTTCTAATTCCCAGAACTTTGTGAGTTGGGTTTCCTCTTTGCGTGTTGTCAGGCTTATTATTCTCATTTTGTTACTATTTTCTGTAGAACTTAATCCGGATAAAATCCACCCTAACTCTGTATTTTGTGCAATAATGCCGTTCTCTAGTTTTTCAAACCCTTCTAATAGTATTTTGCTGTAATCTTCTGCACCCAAGATAATGTCGATCGGACCTCGCTTGTTATATGTTGGATCAGCTATTATTTTGTTTTTCAGATAGTCGTTGTCTAGTGGTTTAATTTCTTGGTTCGGTAATGCACTAGTTAGTTTTGGTAATACAATCAGTGATGTCGATAATTTGTACGTGCTTGTAAATCTTGGGTAAAGTGTGACGTCAATCATGCAATAGGAAGTCTTTGGGTTTTCGTCAGCAATACCTTTAATTTCTGCTTTGATTTTTCTTTTGGGGCACCTTAATAACTGCGCTACGTCCTCTGTACATAGGGAGGCTTCTGAGCCTTGGTCACATAAAACTCGTAGTAATTGGGGCGTTCCGTCAAGTGTTGTTGTTTGTACTAAGGCCGTGGCCAGAAGAACAGTTTTCTGTGTGTCATGTAATTGAGTAGAAGAATTTGAACTTATTGTTTGTATCTGATTTTCTTTTTGTTGTGGTTTTGATGAATTAGGCTTTGATGTGGTTGGCTTAGTCATGTTGTTATCTTGGTTACTCTGTCCTTGAGTTTTTGACGCAATAAAATCATTATAACTTCGATGTAACAGTGTCGCATGGGCTTTGTTACATATATCACATTTTTTGTACCTCTGGCTGACACATTCTTTTTTCTTGTCATGCATTAAACATATGTTACACAATTGTTTTTCTCGTACTTGTTGGATGCGCTCGTTTACGTGTAATAGTTTAAATGATTCACAATAGTGGATACTGTGCTCATTCTGGCAATACCAACAAGGTGCCTTTTTCTCTAGTTTGTTATGTAAGTTTTCTTGGTTTTTCTGTATTGTATTATACCAGTTTGTTGATGTGGTTGATTCTAAACTTTTGAAACGTTTTTCTATAAATTTCATCATCTTCGTAAAGTCTTGTAGTTTGGTCGGTTCCTCCAATTGCTGTATTTTTGGTAAATCCAATATTTTATCTATATATGTTTGCGCTATACGTCTATCATCCTGATATCGGTTTGTTAATAGTGTGAGCGCCGCCTTATAATTGACCTCGTTTACTGACAAATGCTTTATCAGCTTTTCTGCGTCACCTTGAACATGCGTTTTTAAGTATTGCATTTTTTCTGTAGATGATATGGTACAGTCATCGTCAATTACCTTTTTAAATAAATCATAGAATGAATTCCATGACTCGTAAGTTCCGGTGAAAATTGGTATGGTTATTCTTGGTAACTTAGTTGATAATGTCTTGTTGTTTTGTGTGATATTTTCATTAATTTTTTCTTACAATCTTTCTATTACAGTATCTAATCCTTCCTGTGTGTCAGTAAATGAGTCGTTGGTGAAGTATTCGTCGTCGAATGTACTTTGTTCCATTAACAGTTGTATATGATTTTCTTCTATGTCTTGAAACTGCCTTTCCAAGCTTTTAATTAGTGTTTGTAAGTACCATGGGGCTTTATTTTCTTCTACTGCTTCTATTGCGGCTGTCATCTTTCTAGTAAACTGTTTTATTCTGTACTTCTGAATAAATAGTTTCGGTGTAATGTAGTCGTTGTCTTGGTCTTCAGTTTCGCTAATCCGTATATCAGCTATCTCTCTTAAATGTTGTATTTTATCTTCACATTTTCTAAGGTATTCTACTGCTGCTTCGTAGTTCCGTTTTATTTGTGTGTCAAAAAAGTTTAAAGTCATGTATTTATGCGTTGATAGTACTTCCTGGTCTTCTAAAAGTTGATGGTTCTGTAATGCTCTTTGATAAACGCCGTCTAACGTTACTCTTCGATCTATAATGTATTTTTGGGTCTTTCTGGTTGATGAGTCCTTTTTGATGTTATCCCATATCCGTTTTATTTCGAAATTATCGTTTTCCTGGCTCTTGATGAGTTCGTTGATTCTTGAAATGTCCATTATGTCTTCTAACGTCTTCTGTCTTCTTTCTTGAGCGTCCCTATCCTACTCCTATCACTAACCTACTTGCCTGTACGCACTGTACCTACACTCCCGGCTCGGTATTATGCGACTTCTCAATGTACTGGTGATTTCCGCTTCTGGAAGGCCAGCCACCGATCCGCTACCGACGAGAGATGTCTATAGGACACAGTTACGTACCACGTCTGTCTCAAAGTATACCAAAACTGATGTTTTTTTTGAGTACACCAGCCTGTTACACCCGAGACGTCTGTCAGTATTGTCAACGTTTTCCTAAGGGGACTGGGAGGGCCGCGAAGTTAATTTAATGATTCAAAATTGCTCGAAGGACCATTATGTATAATCAGTTAACTAGATATAAGTGTATTTGTATTGTGTCGTATGTTGTATGTCTAAAACAAGTGTAATTGTATAGGGAGTAATGTGGTGTATGTACTAGCTAACTGACTATACATGAACAGCCAGGGAAAGCTGTTACCTAACACAAACAACCCTAGTTCCCTAGTTTCCTAACAGCCTAGCCCTAACCATAAATCTCCAACAATAAATACTTATATAAATAAATTCGGGAAGTCTATTGCCAGGCGACCTAAGACAATAAACGGAAGGTGGGAAGGATAACGGGATGTGCACCTCGTGCAATGTGCACAGGATTGGATTTTCTCACTGCCAGTCAAGCAGACTCACAAAACTGATCAGAATGACGGCTAAAGGTGTCTTGGCCGCAGTGAGAGGATAAGAGGGTAGGTTGCAGTGAAACAGCGTTCACAATCAAAGAGGCTTTATTAACTACTTACAATACTATTTAAACTAATTTATTTACATGTGTGCAAATATACAGATATAATATCTAAGTGTGGTGTTGTCGAAATGGCAAAACGTGAACGGAGGTCGGTGTGATGAGCTTGCAGTTTTAGTTCGGGTCGTCGTCCTGCATTCGTATGTTCATGGCACGTGAACATGGTTCTTACCACCAACACGGATTATACATAAAAATAACAATCGTAGAAAATATTCGTCGCAATTCGTTCTTCTCTTTATTGTGTAGGTATTAGGTTAGGTATAGTCAAGTATATGGCTGACTTGACTAAACCTGGTGTCAGAGTTTTCAAAACAAAAAATTGCCTCTGCCTTGATTTAACGACTGTAGTCAATCGGCGACAGCCGGGATCGACACGGCTTTATTTGCTCTCCGAAGTAAGGAAACGCTCATGATAAATTGCCACTGATCACCTATGAGAACGTTCCTTAACCTCAATGACCGGTTTAGATCAGCAAGCCAAAGAATACTTGTGCAGTATCTTTTGTGCACTAAGTCCGTCTTGTGTAGGTACGTGACTGGAATGTGACAAGGAAACTATTCCATAGAAACAAAACCACAGCCGGAAACTAGTTGTTTAGCTAACGAGATAAGTTGATGGTATTAAGACGTGACATACTCAAATGCCCACACTAAGGAATCCCTTGTGTCGTGGGTCCCTTACACAAAGACAGACACAAAAACCCATGACACGAGAACAAACATTTGCTTTTTACACAAATATTTGCAAACCCAGTACCCGTCGATCAAGAAGTACTGCCACTACCACTCTACCAAACGGGCCATGGTATATTACATTAGACTCTATGACATAGTTTAAATGTTGAATTGTTACTCAAAAGAATTATATCTAATCCTAATGTAGTTACGCCTGAAAGGCGATGGAGTAGTGAGGGGTACGGGGAGCGGGGGGGAAACAATAGTGATTAACGCAACCAGCAGCTGTCAGCGGCAGTCGACGGCCGACGCAGAGGCCGGGGACAGCGGGGATTGATCAGACGGTAATGACGCTGCACATACTAACAAAAACTATTTCCGAATATTTTGCTGGAGTACCACTACTGGGGAATTTGCTCACTTCTGCTAAACAAAGCAAACATTTCTTCTCACTCAGATATACAAGCAAAAAAATACTAGTGAAGCTATTCAAGCCCAAAAGGAATAAATCTTTCGAATTGGTAGCGTAGCAACCTGCTACGAGATTCCGTAGCTCTACGTAGTTGTTCGTAGCGTTTGTGGAACAGGGAAAGCTAAGAAACGTCTACGGAATTCGCCGTTTATATTAATTACAATGCAGTTGCTCGGAAATGGCCCCGTAACATGGCCACGGAGTGTACGTTTACGTACCCCATAAAACACATGTCATGTTATGTAATTTGAAATGAGAAGAAGATTTTGAAAAGAAAAAAAATATTTGAACTAATGAGCAAACAAACCATTTTTCATATACCAAAATTCAACTTCAGTGGCTATTCTGTGATCCAGTAAAGTTATTTTTTTTATCAAATGATGCATAAAAAGTAAGCAAAAAGTGAATAAAATACTGACAAAAATGTATGACGCAATAAAGAGTAGCTGATTTGATAATACAGTGGCCCTTTTGACAAGTGAGAGTATTATCTTTCTCATAAAGCTTCGTACTGGCTATATAGTATGACAGCAAAGAGTTTTTATGCCCGATAAAATAATTATTTCTGACGAAAATCGTGATTTTCAGTGAAATAAAATATAAAAGTAAATTATTTATTTTACTTTTTCAATAAAACAAATCTGATTTTTAACAAATAATTGAATTATTTAATAATTTCTGTAGGCGCAATGGGCATTTTATTTACTTAGCCTTTGCCTCATAATTGTAGAAAAATATTTTGCTCGCCATTGTTTTGCCCGCCATTTGAAATTATTTGTTCAACAAAATCATTTTTGTGTTATAAAAATGTTAATTCCTTGATGTTTTGTGTTTAATCGTAAAATATTAGTGCACATTGTTGAATTTTATCACGTTTTCAGTGAATGTTAATTAGAAATACTATCTTTTAAGAATTTTGGATATACCTATACGATGTAAGTTTTTGACAATATTTTTTTTAGTTTCTTTTCCTCGACTACTGCATTGTAAAACGTTGAACAATATACGTGCCTTAGGTAATGTGTAACTGGAGCCCTATAAAACACTCGCTTCGCTCGTGTTTCAAATGGGCTCACGTTACACATTACCTACGACACTAGTATCGTTAATAACTATTTTGTATGTATTCACTATTGAGGTACCATTTATAACTTCCTTTTCTGTATATAGATATTTACAGATGAAAGAAAAGTACATAATATGTAAATACAGTTTCTTTCTTTCTTTCTAAAAGGGGACTAATATGTATAATTGTTTGCATGTCTACCGCTTCACCCTTTGTATGGTTTTCTTCACTTTCCGGTTGCCTGGAAGAAATGACTTTATAGCAATAAGGCCGTCGCATTGTACACTATTAAACAAACGTGTTGTGTTTTTGTGATTATGTTTGGTGTCAAATATAAATAGTATAGTATTGACTGCCTGGGAAAAGTAATTAATAGTTATTTGTTCAACAAGAGAGCAAAGTTGATTTTTTTTATCCGAGTGCACTCGCTACGCTCGTAATTCAACTGTAGACTAGTTCGCGAGCTCGTGCTCTAAAGGCACGACATCAAAAATACTTGCTCTCATGTAAAACGCAACACTTTTCACCTCTACAGCAAGAAAACTATCAAATTATTGCCGCTGTTTTCTTTTTTTAATTGACAAACAGCTGTGTGTTTTGTTATTTTTTTTAAAGTAGCCAGGATTATAGTTTGCGTTCAGAAATTGAACTTCGCACTTTTTTACAAAGTGAAAAATATTTTTTTGGAAAACTACATTGTTTACTAGCTTTCCGCCCGCGGCTCCGCCCGCGTGGACTACAGGATATATCGTGCCCAA
Organism: Aproaerema taeniolella; assembly: GCA_949987775.1. Taxonomy (NCBI): domain Eukaryota; kingdom Metazoa; phylum Arthropoda; class Insecta; order Lepidoptera; family Gelechiidae; genus Aproaerema; species Aproaerema taeniolella. The sequence continues at coordinate 59,227 of CATLJT010000004.1, read as the reverse complement.
CTGTGGGATAAAATGTAGCCTAAGTCCTTTCCCAGAATTTAATCATCTATGTACCAAATTTCATCAAAATCGGTTCAGTAGTTTAGGCGTGAAAGACGGACAGACAGACAGACAGAGTTACTCTCGCATTCATAATATTATTAAGGATTAGAATTTACATTAAATAACCATTTATTTCCTTAAACGATCAATTTTTAACAAATTTATGTAATTTTGATTTCAATAAATAACGTAATTTGATGGGCCTAAATAAGTTTCAGAACAAATCACCGCACCATGTCATTTCAAAGTTAGTGTTCCAAATTCAAATCACTTTTTCTCTCGCTCAAAAAAACTGTCTTTTCGACCTGGAGAGTTGAAAATGTATCTAAATGTATCAAAATTACAAAAATGTGTTAAATATTAATTGTTTCAGGAAATAAAAGGTAATTTAATATAAATTCTAATAAACAATACAGTTTAAAAATATATATTTTGTAAAAATGTTATGAAGTGCAATTTAAATTTTTTATTAACACTTAATTTTGCATCCACAGACTTGATGTCCATGCCCTTGTCTTATTATAATTTATATTTTGAATACTTAGAATTTATATTTTAAGTGCAATTTCTGAACGCAAACTATAATCCAACAAAACACAGCTATTTTCTATGTGTTTAACACGAGTGCAAGTATTTTTGATCTCGTGCCTTTAAATCACTCGCTAGGCTCAGTAGTCTACTTTAGAATCACTCGCTTCACTCGTGATTCAACTGTAGACTACTTCTCTAGCTCGTAACTAAAGATTACACTCGAGTAGCAAAAACCAACTTTGCTCTCTTGTTGAACAAATAACTATTTTTGGCTTAGGTTTAGCTGTCTTACATAAACTTTTAATCTTACCAATATTCTTTATCTTCCTTGCTTTCTCCCATTAGTTGGGGTTAACCCTCCTCGTTCTGGTGCGCCGCATGCGTCGTGTGTTGTCTGCGCTGCCGCCGTGCCTCCATGTCCTCGGTAGCCGTGGTCCTCAACGACACTCTTTACTGATATTGTAAATGTATTTATTAGTTTGCCCTTCTTTTAAGTGGAAGCGTGGAAAAGGGTCGACGTAATTTTTTGCACAGAGATAGCTAAAGATGTTTAGAGTGGCTTAGGCTACTCTTTCATGCGAGCAAATTCACGGTCATTATCAGTGGCGTGTATTCCAATACAAGCAGAAAAGCAGTGCCTACCCGAGGGTACTCAAGGCAAAAAAATACAAAATTTTAATATTATAATGTACGAATAAACGTTTCTATTTTGATCTTTAATTTCAAAACAGCGCCATCTAACTTCTGATGTTGAACTAGTAAGAGAGCCGTGCCGCTCTCCGCTACATGGTGAACTAAAGAAAGCACTCGTTTGAAATGCCTTTTTTGCTGAAGAATGTTGGCTTTTGATTGGCTGTTTTGCTTCAAAACGAACTGATTGTATGGCGAAAAAAGCTCTACCTATAAAGCAACGCTACCTAATTGAGATGTGTCAATATTCAGTAAATTTGGAATGGCTGTTATAGATTTTTAATTTTGCGGCATTTTTTCTTATTGGATGCATTCAGCCATCAGCCTGGTTTGTTTTTGTTTTGCAACTACGTACGAAAACTTTTACAAATTATTGTTTTGTCAATTTATAGTGATTCTTAGATATTTGTTTAGAACAAAACGACTGCAATAAGTTGTGAAAAGTGTAGTGATGATGTTTGTTTGCCAAAACTGCGTAATTTTTCAAGTTTACCTTTTCAAAATAAAGTCAACAGATTGGATTTGACACAAAAATACTACAAATAAACTTAAAATCTTCACATCTATAACTAGATCGCCGCCTTAATACAGTTCATTGAATATTTATCCATTTTTGTTTCGTTTTCCATCGAAAGTGTTGACAAATCCCTTCGTTATTAACACCGGACATCCGTATAAGCTTTTGTAAAGAAAAAATATCAAAATGGCTGCTATTAAAACGTCAGAAATATTTTAACTCCATGCTAATAGCAGTCGTTAGGGCGCACTGACACTAATGTACGCGTCAGTAATCAGGCGGAACAACGTGAAACAACACGAAATAACGAGAAACAACATGAAATGAAAGTTTCCCACGAATAACTCGTGAACACTGGCGAATAAATGCGTGTTAAAAAGGACGGAAATGTGGTTTACCGAGATGAGGAACGGAAATATTAAGTACATCGTGTCAAAGTTGTGTTCTAAAGACGTAAATACTTTCTCGGTACTACTGAGATGCTAACAAGTGCCAGCTTAATATACCTCATAAAACTAAATACAAAGCACAATCAAACTAAGAAAGAAAGTATCCTTAACTAATTGAAGTCACCTAACAGACGCTACGAATTATTCAGAGCACCAATTGGACGTTAACTATTTTAAACTGAAACAGTTACAATACTAATTAAAGGGAAATTTCAATCTATGCTGCAAACATAAGGCAGTAAGACTGTCTTGTAGTCTGTCTTAACTAATGCTGTAGAATTAAACTCCTTGTACAATCAGAATCGCATATTAGGAAGCATACTAGCAGATTAGGGAGCGCATTCGAATTGGGTCGTGCATTCAAAGGAAGATGTACGTACGTCCGACAAATCTTCGGGGTTTCCCTGCAATGTCTGGAAGCAGAATGTTAGAATATGTCCCCCTGCCCACCCCCTGAGGTAATGACGCGTGCGTGATGCACCCGGTGACTCCGAACAACGCCGGTGCCTTGCTTTCAATTTACTGCGGCGTAAAATTTCCCAACTCTTTCACAGTCACTGAAAAAAGGATATTGGACACGTTTAACTCCCTCCTCCTCCTTCCGCTTCCCCCTTCTTCACCCCCTCGCATGCTTTCACTGTCGCTGATAGAAGACTGAAACAATTGAGTTCGACTAAAGTGATGTAGTGGTGAAGCAGTAGTTTTGTAAAGCTTGTTGTGTAAAATCTTAACTTCCAACCTGCTATTGTTCCTATTTTTAACAAAACTAGATAATTACATTTTCCAAAGCCAAAAGTAAACCTATCAAGTTTATTTCTACTGTAATCTATTTCCATTTCCATATACTAGTTGACCATAAAAAGTATAGTTATAAGTTTATAGAAATGAAACACACCCGTATTTTTAGTTTTTTTATCTTTTTTTAAGCTAGATTATCCAAAGCATGAAAATATGTTTACAATTTTGTATTAGGAGAATCATCCAATTTACATGAAACTTAGTTTTAGTGCTCTTTGACACAATTCGTAAGACTAGTATTTCCCCGGGTCCAAAAAATTATCCCAAAAGAAATGTTGAATGGGGTACATAACAAAATATTGGTTTTTCTTTTCTTCTTTAAGTTCCATAAATGATACTGATTATGTAATAAAAATATGACTATTGCTACTACTTTGGCCTGTATAATAATAAGTAGATAATGGGAAAAGTAAATTCAACAAAAACATATTTTCAGTTTAATGTTTTGTTGAAATGCGGAAAAAGAATTGCTCAAAGAAACCCCGCGCATCGGAATGTCATCATGTAACAATTCCGAATACTCATACGTCGGAGTCTTGTTGTTTTTCTGAAATGTTATCAAATCCCGGTCGGGGGTAGGGGGGGGGGGGAGAGGAGGGCGGGACGACGGTTCTATTTGGATAAAAACTGCAAAAAGCGAGCAATTTCCTGATTTCATCCGAGCAGCGAAACCCTTCGCAGCCAGCCTAAAGGCTTGTTATAAATTTGTTTGCTGCCCTTCCCCGACGTACAAAACATCCTCAAGTACGAACAAAGAACGGCATGAAGGAATATCCGATTAATCACATTATGTACTTGTAGTACATAAATCTTATCATTATTTCTTTTAATATTAAAGTGGCCTCGCTGTTTGTGAGCCTCATTCGTTGTCTGTGACTTACGGTTTTAATATAATAATTTTCTCTCGTAAGAAATATCAGTAAGAAATCCGCACTACTGTAAGAACTAGAACTTCGAGGCAGGTCAATATTATTAAATCATTCCAATGTGGTACTTACTTATTGTCAATGTGGTTGCACTTTTATTATTTTAATCCCTTTCGGCCACTCTTGTCATTACGGCGCGGTTTCCTCATATTCCTCATACGCCCCCCTTTCGAAAAAATTCCGAATACTGAAATCAGTTATCGTATCACTTTTTAAATCAAGCCTCTTCCCACTCCCCCACCATAGCTAGTTTAAAAGTTAAATTGACGGCGTTAATTTAAACGACATTCGACGCTAGTTCTCTTTGCAGGGCGGCGGGCGCCATGGGCCGGCGAGCTCGCAGCTCACTGCTCTTCACTGGAGTGAGCGGCGAGCTTTAAGCTCATTCCATAAATTAACAAGCTTTTTATGCTGCTTTATTTGCAGAAAATATCTCAATAATCGCTAAATTATAGCGCTAATTCCTGCTCTTTGAAGAAAATACTCTCATAATCTCCCTTCATTGTGTCGAAGGGAGGCCCGTGCCGCTCGGCGGGGACTAGTATGTACTGTATGTCTGTATTTATGTATGGCTGCATGGCTGATGGCGAAGGACTACTTTATGTTAGTAGATTAACAATATTTAGATCAAGTGTACTATAATTTGATATTGGAATATGTCGAAAATTATGTTTTAATAATGTAGTGAGATATTGAAATTATAATTTGTATGTTTGTCCTCTATGCACTCCTAAAACTATTTATCTGATTATGATTTTAAAATAATTAAAACTATTTCTTTCCAAAAAACTACATATTAAATTAATTGCAAAGTTTAATGTTAAATTAATTAAACTTTAATAATGTGTTCTGCGTACGCCCGAGAAAGTTTATATCGAAAAAAAAAGAAAAAAAAACAGGAATGAACGGGGGTCCTCCTACACGGCTGGACCAATGGTTTGAAATAGATGTAGCAAAATTAACTGTATCTAAAAAAAAAGTAGATGTAGAGATGAAGTTGAGATAGAACATCGGAACCTGCTGCAGGTGCCGAAGAATTACTGGAACAAAACGCCAACGTTAGGACAGTTATACGACGTCTGTCGGGTCCGCTAGTGGTGTATAAAAATAGAAAAGAAACATTTTAACTATTTGTTTTTTAGAAGTTCTTTAACCATTACCTATTATTGTTTAAAATGAATCAGTATTCAAGAACTTCTGAAAATTATGTTGAAATGTTGGTGTAGCGACGCGACGTGCCGGTGGAGTGATTGAGATTTGAGTGCAGTTCCACGTTGAGCGTAAATAAGTCACGTGCGAACGGAATTTTTTACCTCCCATGTAGTCCATACTTTCAGCTCACACTACAATAAACACGTGAGGTCATCTGCATCTGCCCCTTTCATCTCACACTACAGTTAACACGTGAGGTCATCTGCCTTACTACAAATTTTATCCATAAATGAAAATAAATACCGGGACTTAGGCTGATTCATTTTTTGTTTTTTTGTTTATATTAATAAAAATATATAATAAATAATAAAATCATTTATTATCAGGCATCTAAGGCCCATAGATAAATACTTTACAGACTAACATACATAATTATGAATTATAATTAAACAAAATATTCACATCCACATCCTGTATTTTGATGACAGGCTTGTGCGTTGTGATGGGAACACGTATATTGACGCAGCATACAAACATACAAAACAATCGATCCAGCAACGCCATGCAGCGTATCCAATGTTTGAGAAAGACAAGTCAAGACGATGCGATGACTAGCACTTTGACATTTTGCTCTGTAGCGATTACATTTTTTTTTATGAATTTATAATTTACTAGCTTTTTCCCACGGTTTCGCTCGCGCAAATAACTCTTTTATATTCACCCATTTTATTCTTGACCCATAAGGGGATAATTTTATAAAATTTGCGAAGCACGTGTCCGTTTATTTGCTTCAAGGTACATTTTTATGAAGTTTCGAGTCAAAATTTCCAAAAAAAGTGTTTTCTCCATACAAACTTTGCACCCCCATTTCACCCTCTTAGGGGGCGAGTTTCGAAAAATACTTTCTTATAGTGCTCGTCGTCTCGGTTTGCCGCGTAGTTGAAATGAGTAGAGAGAGGCCTTTGCCCAGCAGTGGGACACATAACGGCAGTGGCGTGCATTCCATACAAGCAGAAAAGCAGTGCCTACCCTAGGGTATTCAAGGAAAATAAAACAAAAATTAAATATATAATGTACACTAACGATCACAGAATCAAACGAATATAAACGTTTTACTAAATCACGTTATCTACATTATATTTTTACCGAATTGAAACTTTTTCAAAACAGCGCCATCTAGTTCAACATTAGAACTAGTAAGAAAAGAGAGCCGTGGCGCTCGCCGCCGCGCCGCCGCTAGATGGCGAAGCTTATAAGCACTCGTTTGAAATGCCTTTTTTGTTGAAAAATGCTGGCTTCTGATTGGCTGTTTCGCCTTTCCCGCGAAAAATTAACGAACTGATTGTATGGTGAAAAAAGCTCTGCCTATAAAGCGATGCTACCAAATTGAGAAGTGTCAATATTTGGTAAGTTTGGAGGGGCTGTTATAGACTTTTAATTTTGCGGCATTTTTTTCTTAATGGATTGTTTTTCTTTTGCAACTACGAACGAAAACTTTTGCAAATTATTGTTTTATCAGTTTATAGTGATTATTAGACATTTGTTTAGAACAAAATGAGTACAATAAGTTGTGAAAAATGTGGTGATGATGTTTGTTTGCCGAAACTGCGTAATTTTTCAAGTTTACCTTTTCAAGAAAAAGTAAACATTATCGCAAAAGGTCGAGTAAGACATTTTAATACTAAAATATACGACATTCATAATAATTGGCTCACGGGCTGTGTGCATACTAACCGCTTATTTTGTGTTCCGTGCATTTTGTTTTCAAACTGTTAAACATATAAAAGTTTGGAAGCACAGGTTATTTTGATTTGAATAACCTTAGGTTGTTTTAACTAACATTCTAAAATCTTAATAATTTTCATCACTAAAAGTTCACTGCCTACCCTGCCTAAAATGTCTATGCACGCCACTGCATAACGGCTACATAAGATAAGATAAGATAGTGCTCCCCTAGACCTTATAAGAAACCTACATGCCAAATTTAAATTCTCTAGACCCAGCGGTTTGGGCTGTGCGATGATATGTGAGTCCCTTTGTCCGTATTCGTACCCAGACTTTGGTAACCAGCTACGAAAGAAGAATTTTCTTTCACTGTTTCGTACTTAGTTACCAAAGAAGAAGTTTTGCAAAAGTTGAATGGTCAAAAGCGAAACGTTTTTTTATAAATAAATATTAATATTATTTAAATGGTCAAAAGCGAATCGTTTTAAGTTAATTGATTTCAAGTGATTCCTGATCCACCAAAAGGAAATAAAAATAGGCAGCAGGAGAATATAGGGCTCAGAGATTTCTAGGGGCTCTACCAAGTGAACAAATTGGCTGCTTCTTGGATAACAATGAATGGGTCTTACAGACTTATATTGTCCTGGTACTTGGTTCCACGATTTCCGACCTTATTGATGTTTCAGATTACAGGTTAGGGGTTTTTTTTTCAAGTTTTAGTTTATTTTTTCTTTATTTATTTTTACTTATTTTATTCTACTTGCGATCGGTATTTAGACCATAAGCAGGTTTCATCTGGGAGTCTACGCATGTGGAGTATGTAGTCCATTAACTACTGCGCCTTGATTCAATCTAGACCCCTTGGATCTTGTATCGTTTCAGTCTGGTGATGTCGTTTTTTTTTTATTATAAGATGGGTTAACTCTTGACCTCAATCTTGACCGTAAAGGTCAAAGATGAGGTCGACGATGGAGCGAGTTAACCCAGAAAATGCCTATAAAGGCACTGTTACTCCCACGCACCGACGGAACACAGCAAGCTGTTTGGCGTCGGACTTCGGTAGGAGGGTGGTCGCGAACCAGACGGCCCTTTACAGAGCCTACCACACCGCATGAGACCATAGGACGACACCTCAGATTCAGAAAAAAATGAAGTGTCGTTGCCTGGGATGGATTACTAGGAGGCAGTAGCTGGTAGTCGTAGTCACGAATATGGACGAAGGGATGTGAGTCACCAGTCAGTTTCTGCTTTTATTTTCCTCAATAAAATTTTTCCCATTCACTATTTCTCGAAATATAAAATTATCTTACGAATGTGGTTTGTTTATTTAGTTTTTTAAACTGAACCCGCAGCTCCTGGGCAAGAGATTGCGGCGGAAGATTCCACCTCTTTTGAATTTTAAATGAAAATGGCTTCCACGCGTGAAGTGCACTCCGACGGTTCAGCTCTCATACATAGAAACCTGTAAAATGTCGTTAATTGTTTAAAAATTGACACAACCACAATATTGTTTGAACGGAGACTATTACAAACATGATTTAAAAAATCAAAATGTTTCTTTGATTTTATTAAATTTTTGTACTTTAGTAGTTTAATAGTTGTCTCCGATGATTTCTTGTGAAAAACTATTTCCTAATTTTAGAAAAAAAATGTTTTAGAAGGAATTTAAATATCGATAGTTCGTTTCAAGGGACCCCTCGTAACAGCCAAATATTGCCTGCAGTACTGCAATATTGTGGCTTTTTTTTCTCACTTAAAAATGAGAACTTCGATGAGTTCTTTAACTGAGTCTCAATCGTCCAAGTTTTACTTCTTATTTTTATGTACAATCAGAAATATATGTAGTAGGTAATGCGATAAACACGCATGCATCCATTACCGGGTAATGGGTTTCGTCTGTCACGTCTACATCTATTGTGAGGCTTTTAATACGACACACGTCTCTTGAACGATCTCAATATAAACTCCTTTGTGAATTCGATTAAATAGGCAGCGATTCCCGAGAGGTTAAAAGATATGCTTTTACCTTTGATATAGATGTGCTGTACAGTCAGGGGCTAAAACAAGTTAATATTGCAATCTTTCTCATAACACAGATTTCTCTATTAAGACATTTTCATAGAAAAAATTAGCCAAATTAATTATATTTCATTTCAGAAAAGTTCCTAGACTGATTTCTCTTAAATTTAGTAAATACCTAAGAATACCCTATTTACCTTTATGTGAATGATTTTACCTGCCTATTCTCTGCCTAAATAAGATTCCTGGACTATTTTCTTGTGAAGTAAACAAGCTAAAAGTATTTAAACGTTTAAACGTGTGCGTGTGGTGAGTTATGTAGTTTTCCACGGTACAATGGGAAACTCCTGACTAAACTGTAGAAATCTGAGGCAGCTTTCCTCGTGTACCTAATCCCTAAAGCTAAGTGTATGTGCACTTATAGGGATTGATTTATAATTCTATATTGTATATAGAATTCAAACATCGCGTTAAGTAATCTTTTCTCCTCCTAAGATATTTAAGTTTTACTAACATAACTAAATTCAATACATTTGGGATAATGATAGTATGTATTTGCTATAATCCCATAAAAAACGCTCAAAACATTTCCAAAACAGTTAGATTTTACTTTAGTTAATGTAAGCAACTTTTATAATTTAACCAAACAAGATATTTCCCAAAATAAAACAATAAAATTAATAAATTAAGAAAATTCAAACAATTCCACAAAATCCGAGGAGCAAAGATAGCGGAGTTCCTTTTTCTTCCCCCTCCGCAAGCCGTCCATACAGCCAAAAAGCGCGCCATTCGTCTATTTGTTATACAATCTACATGGTATTTCACCTCTCAACATCATTCCATTAAAAATCGTGACTTCAATAAAACTCTTTAGTTAAGCATCTCTTTTCACTGTTCTACGTACATTCCACCTTCTCCCCCAACACAGCAATATGAACTATAAAACAAAGTAATACGGTCCTATTTAGTATCCTTATTCTGTTACATGGCAGCACCAATGAGATTTCATTCAGTATTTTATTTTTTATAAAGAAGGTTATTATTGTTTTAGATTTACTTACGAATAATTTAATCTTAACTGGTTGTAATGAAATACTTATTTTATTATTTCCCTTTCATTAATGTTTAAGTTTCATATGTAAGAGAACTAACGAACAGATGACGTTCTGTTCCGTTATAATGTGCTTTATATTTTATATCCGACTTGTCCTGCTTATATCGGATAAAGAAATCCGACAACCTGTTCAACGTTATTTGTTTCAAGGAATTGTTGACTATGTAATATATATATTTTTTTTTTATTATAAGATGGGTTAACTCTTGACCTCAATCTTGACCATAAGCAGGTTTCATCTGGGAGTTTACGCATGTGCAGTATGTAGTCCATTAACTACTGCTCCTTGATTCAATCTAGACCCCTTGGATCTTGTATCGTTTCAGTCTGGTGATGTCGTTTTTTTTTATTATAAGATGGGTTAGCTCTTGACCTCAATCTTGACCGTAAAGGTCAAAGATGAGGTCGACGATGGAGCGAGTTAACCCAGAAAATGCCTATAAAGGCACTGGTACTCCCACGCACCGACGGAACACAGCAAGCTGTTTGGCGTCGGACTTCGGTAGGAGGGTGGTCGCGAACCAGACGGCCCTTTACAGAGCCTACCACACCGCATGAGACCATAGGACGACACCTCAGATTCAGAAAAAATGAAGTGTCGTTGCCTGGGATGGATTACTAGGAGGCAGGTCTCATTTGTGTTTCCTTAGTCGCCTCTTACGACACCCACGGAAAGAGATGGGGTGGTGTTATTCTTAACCGATCACCACACGGTTAAATTTGCTCGAACACTTTGTTACTTGATGTAATTGTAGACTTTATTGTAGATTTTTATTTTGTAAATAGGTATGAAATGGATTAAAAGCATCTCACTCACATTCTTCAGTCATACACAGACGGTTGGATTCTCCAAACGTTATAATCTTTTTACGTTTCTTACAAATTCTGAACGTCCTCCCTCGTATATGAGGCTCATACCACGTAATCGGATCTTCTGCTGTAGTATTCAAAATGTTCCCAAATCAGTTCTGGGCGTCAAAAATAAGTAGTACACTTTTCAAATTGCAATTACTCCTAAACTATAGTAGTTACACTTATGAAATAAAAAGCAGTTTATAGTAAACTTAACGAAGTTTATTAAAGTTATATTTTATTTGGCATGAATAAAGTTTCAAACTTAAAATTAAGATAAATACTAAAAAGTATCAATTTTTAACGATATGTCAACCACTTAATTTTCACGTTTTGGAACTTTTTCACAATTTAATAACTTGTGTTGCCGCCTCGGGCTCTAATTACAGCTTGGATCCGGTTTGGCATGCTGAACACTAAGTTTCGGAGGCGGTGTTGGGGAATATTTTCCCATTCTTCTATCAGCGCATGTTTTAGAGCCCTGAGTGTGGCAGGAGGTGGACTGCGCCTTCTGACTAGCCTCCCAAGCTCATCCCAGGCGTGTTCAATCGGGTTGAGATCTGGGCTTCTCGATGGCCAAGCCATCAAGTTGATGCCAACCTCCTGAATGTACTCTTGTACGTGGTGAGTAGTGTGTGGCCGGGCGTTATCATGCATTAGGATGGCTCCATCACCCATATTTATTAAATATGGCCCTGCATACTCGTTGAGGATCTCCGAGGCATATCTTTCACCAGTCAAAGTCCCATTTTCTATTACCACAAGCTCTGTGCGACTCTCTGAAGAGATACCAGCCCATACGTGTACAGAGCCCCCGCCATATTGGACTCTTTCCGAGATACAAGCTTGAATGTATCGCTCACCGGGTCGTCTGTAGACTCTCCGCCGTCCATCTGAAGTGTATAAAGAGAATCGAGACTCATCTGTGAATAAAACTCTAGCCCATTCTTCTTCGCCCCATTGTACGTGTTGACGGGCGTAGCGTAGTCTTGCTACGCAATGCTCTGTCTCAAGTTTGGGGCCATTTGCTGGTCTTAGAGGCTTCAGGTTAGCTTCAGCAAGTCTTCTTCTCACTGTACTCTCACTGATGTAGTCTGTTCGGGTCCGAAGAAGCTGTTGCTGAACCTCAACTGCATTAAGGTGTCGATTTCTTAACACAGTGGAAACAATAAAGCGATCTTCTCGGGTACTTGTGCACCTGGGTCTGCCATTACCTCGTCTCCTTAGATGGTTTCCAGTCTCTTCGTACCTTTGCTTTACTCGCTGAACCGTTCTTAAAGTTACACCCACCCTCCTTGCAGTACGACGCATACTGATGCCCACTTCGAGAAAAGCTAAGATTCTTGCACATTCTTCTGGTGAAAGAGGCATGATTAGTCAAATTTACTCTCTGAAGATACCTATGCTTTTCAATTACAATTGCTTTATCAGCAGCGAATGTGTCAAACACAAAAATCCTAAGTAAGACAACACCTTTCAACAGTTTAAAAAAAGTGTTTTTATTTATTCGTTTTTTTTAAAGTCAAGCATTATAAGTTCTTATAATGCATGAAGTTTTTATTGAATAAGATTAAATTTTCTTTTTAACCTTTTTTGTTTCAAAGGTCTAAGTTTTATAGTTTGGGAGAAATCGCAATTTTAAAACTGTACTACTTATTTTTGACGCCCAGTGTAGTAGGTAAGGTTTAAAAAAAGTAAAATACGAAACTATTTAATGCAGATTTAACAGTTACTATTTTATTTTTTTATCGATATATTTCCAAACTTTATTTTTTTATTGCCTATTGAACACTCTCAAGCTATTTTAAGAGCCCTGATTACAAACAACAAACAACTTACCGAATCATACTATTAGCAACCGATCAAAAAGTTTTTTTTCTGAAACGAGTATCTGACTGTACCTAAAAAGTAAGAGTGTCGCCGCACTCCTCGCACTTCCATTAACAAGAATATGGCGAGCAGTGTACCGTGACGTCATACATCACCGGTACACTTATATTTTTAACCTTTCATCTTTTTATATTCAAAAAGAATAACGGAAGATTTTTCTAATATCCTGTTGGTTTAGTAATTCTAAACTTTAATTAAACTTTGTTGAGTTCCCTTCGTCCATATTCGTAACCAGACTTTGGTAACCAGCTACGAAAGAAGAATTTTTTTCACTGTTTGGTAACCAGTTACCAAAGAAGAATTTATTTTCCGCTTTGGTAACTTTTCGTAACCACAGTTACGAAACAAGATTTTTTTCTTTCTTTGTAACTGCTTTTTTGTGCACGAAGGGTTAAGTTGTGGTTTTATTGATACGAAAGGTATGGGGAAGGAAGAAAAAAATTAAAAGGAGTTATACAATTGGATTACTTACCTAATAAGATTGTCTCAATGAAATCTCTACTTTTTATTTTACTTCTATATGTGACGTGCTAGATAAATAAAAAAACTATAAAGAATTTGAAAAAGAAATCGAAGCGATCATCGGAGATTTGCAAAGAAGTAAAATAAGTGTTAGGCACGCCCTTGAGATTATTGCTCCCTTTAGTTTTTAAGTTTATGTTTTTTTTTCTTTCCCAGAATATTTTTAGGTTTTAACCATCTGGTTATCTGTTATTAATAACTTTTGTAGTCATAAACTACAACTTGAAAAAAAAACCCTAACCTGTAATATCAATAAGGTCGGAAATCGTTTAGCGAATCTGGAACCAAGTACCAGGACAACATAAGTCTGTTGTATGTCAAGGAACATAGAATAGTGCTCGGCTGTGTTCCTTGAAATACAACAGGCGTTTGATAGGGTATGGCATCAGGGCATTTTATACAAATTGAAAATGAAACTGGACCACACATACTACTCTCTCCTAAAATCTTATTTAACGGAAAGCTTGTTCAGAGTGGAATGTAATGAATCATATTCCAACTTGTATGAAATAAAGGCTGGGGTTCCTCAGGGTTCAGTCTTAGGACCACTAATATACAGCTTATACACAGCCGATATCCCGGAGCTGAGGCAGACAATGTACTAAAGCAGCAACATATGCAGATGATACCGCTGCCCTTTGTAGCCATACTAACCCAGCAATGGCTTCAATGCAACTTCAAACATATCCAGATAGCATGGATGAATGGTTAAATAAGTGGAAAATAAAGGCCAGCGCTGCGAAATCTGTGCACATAACCTTCACAATAAGACACGGAAACTGTCCTGAGGTAAAGATGGGATCAGAGACACTCAAACACGTAGAAGTTGTCAAATACCTGGGCATGCTCCTAGATCCAAAACAGACTTGGAAAAAACACATTCAGCAAAAACGAGATGCACTGAACTTAAAAAAACCCGAGAGCTGGGTTGGCTATTGAGCCCAAGATCTAGGCTGAGTCTTGACAACAAATTATTATTTTCAATTGCATACTACAGCCCATTTGAACCTATGGTATGGAACTGTGGGGTACAGCAAGTTCAACAAAAATTGAAATGCCATATTAAGAAAAATGTGGAAAACTCCACTTTTTATGAAAACTTCTGAAATGCATAGTTATCTCGAAGTACCTACTGTGATTGAAGTGGTCAGGAATCGTCTGGCTAAGTACCGTACTCGTCTGATGCACCATTTGAATCCACTCAGAACAGCTCACACAGAACAAAAACGATATCACCAGACTGAAAACAAGATCCTGAAGTTGGAAAAGGACTCTAGATTGAATCAAGGAGCAGTAGTGAATGGACTACAGACTCCACATGCGTAAGCTCCCAGATGAAATCTGCTTAGTGGTCTAAATACCGATCGCAAGTAGAAGAAAATAAGAAAAAAATAAACTAAAACTTGAAAAAAAAACCCTAGAAGCAGCCAATTTGTTCACTTGGTAGAGCCCCTAGAAACCTCTGAGCCCTATATTCTCCTGCTGCTTATTTTTATTTCCTTTTGGTGGATCAGGAACCACTTGAAATCAATTAACTTAAAACGATTCGCTTTTGACCATTAAAATAATATTAATATTTATTTATAAAAAAACGTTTCGCTCTTGACCATTCAACTTTTGCAAAACTTCTTCTTTGGTAACTAGTAACGAAACAGCGAAAGAAAATTCTTGTTTCGTAGCTGGTTACCAAAGTCTGGTTACGAATATGGACGAAGGGGTTGAGTTCAGCATACATATAATATTACTTTGGCAACAGACCTGAAGCTCTGCTTCTCGTGGCGCCATATTCCTTAAACTAATATTTCCTTTTTTCGTCCAAAATGTATGAACATACTTACATAAATAAATCGACATTTTGACCCAAAATACTCTTAAAACTGTTTCAAGAAACAGATATCATTATAAATTTATATTAATCTCCTTAATAATGTTAATAAATAATGGAGATAATCTTGTATCTCCTTTATTAACATTGGATTTTATGTTTTTGAGATGGGTTTAAAAGTTTTTGAATACAGTTTCAATATTTTGTTGTTGGAAGTAAGTTTTTTTCATAACACTAATTTAGAGATTATTTGAATAATATTACGCTTTATTTAAATAAAGCCATTGCACAAAAACAGTGCTAGCGTCTGCATTTATTTGCAGTACTGTGAAGGGATCCTCTGCATCTGAAGTCGTTGAGTTAGCGAAAATACGTCTATGTACTGAAAATGACACTGCAGAGCTCTGCTCGTCCGACCATCAATTGTATACGTACAGGGCCCCGATATGGTCGCCATTTTATCCTTTCAAGTGGCGAAATTGAGAACTATCCAAATTACATACATCTAATGACAGCTGCTTTGACTGGTGGCGCCACCGCCAACTGAATTTTCAGTTGCTAATTAGTTTGGAAATTTACAATCGGTTGGCGGTGGCGCTGCTGGTCGAGGTGGTTGTAAGCAGGTATATGAAAATTAAATGGTTCCCAATGGTGGCGAACACCTAAACAGATAAAATGGCCTCCATTCCATCGACACACATATTAAGTTATAGACCAAGATCCCAGAGCCGCCAGACCTTACTTATTTTCTCTTAAACCAAATGTGTAGAAAATAGTAGTGCTAGTACGTACTAGTAATGTATGAATACCAGCTAACCTGGGCCGGCGGCCAATTTTCAGCTACCAGGTTCTAAAGGTACTTCCAAAACTTTCTCACTTGTCTTGAAGTCTGGGTGCCATAAAATGTATTTTTATAGTTCCCTGAACATCATATACAAAAATCACGGCTCAGATTGTAGGTATAATCGCATAATTTACTTGCTAACTGTAAAGCGTCGGGCAGAAATTACAGCCGACGTAGAGTGTCTGGCGGAGTTGAATATTAATTTTTATATTTAACTAGCTGACCCGACAGACGTTGTCCTGTTTTCTTTTATTTTCAACTTTCTTAATTTTTTCTTTCATAATATCCTTCTCCTGATAATAACGAACAGAACAAAAAAAGAATTATCGAAATCGGTCCAGCCGTTCAGGCGTGATGCCGTGACCAAGGGAAATAGGGATTCATTTTTATATATATAGATTAATTACATTCTATAAGACATCAGCAGCCAGACTTCAAGACAAGTGAATAATTTTTGGAAGTACCTTCAGAACCTGCTAATTGAAAATTGGCCGTCGGCCCAGGTTAGCTGGTATTCATACATTACTAGTACGTACTAGCACTACTATTTCCTACACATTTGGTTTATGAGAAAATAAGTAAGGCCTGGCGGCCCTGGGATCTCCGTCTATTACAGAATCGGGGCCCAGATAGGAGAGCCGGCGCCGAATGGAGGGCTGCGAGCGGCCTCGGCACTCACTCCAGGGGGGGGTTCAGTACTAGTTGCACCATGGACATTTTAGTATGCTGTAATCAAAATGTGTAGGTACCCAAAACCCTATCTCCATCGAATACATTCAAATAATAGGCTGTGACGATTAAACATGCCGGACGCAGACGACATCGGATGACTGGTAATATCGGAATTTAGGTAACAAGTTGTCGGAAACTGATCGAGTTACACCGAGTTAACTGAAGTTAGTCACAGCCTTCAGGGAATGTCCGGTTATGCTGAATCAAAGCGGCTGCGAACCAATCAACGACAATTTCAAATTAATCATAAACTGAATTTGCTTGACGTAACGAGAGTTAGAAACTGCACCTCTGCGAACTGACCTTAAGTCTTCTATGATTAAATTTTATTTTTAGTTTTTACTTTGACTGAAACAAAATATTATGTTTAGTCAAAATTATGTAAAACTAGCTTTCCGCCCGCGGCTCCGCCCGCGTGGACTACAGGTTATATAGTGCCCAACTGTGGTATAAGATGTAGCCTATGTCCTTTCCCAGACTCTAATCTATATCTGTACTAAATTTCATCAAAATCAATTCAGTAGTTTAGGCATGAAAGACGGACAGACAGACAGACAGATAGACAGACAGACAGAGTTACTTTCGCATTTATAATATTAGTAAGGATGATACATTATCATACCTACTACAAGTCAAATAGCCTAAAGTTTTACGTATCAGATCAGACTCATACTAGGTTAAAGTATTTAGCAATCCCTGACTCGCTACATTCAAGAGGTACGCCGCGTCGCCGTAACTAGATACCATGATCTACCTTACAAGCATTCTGTATCTAACCTTATATTAATTACACATTCCGAGCGTGCGCGCGTGGTGTGCGTGCGTGTTGGCCGGTATTAGCAGCCGCACAGAGTCTGGCCGGAGCCGGGGGCGGCTGCAGCCGGCTTGGTCTCAAACTTCTTGGGCATTTTCAGTATCGGATTCTTAATTTAAACTTAAGTTAAAATACTTAAATATCCTAATAAAATTATAAACGTGAAAGATGGATGGATATTTGCCAACTACTCTTTTACGTAAAAACTACTGCACGAATTTTGTTAAAACTTTGCAATAACTGTAGCTTAGACATCAGAATAACACATAGGATCCATAAATTTTCAAATTCCCACGGGAACGAAGTGTCATAAAATAAATGTATATAATATTTCATTTCCTCAGACTTTGAAACATTAGTAAACATAGTTTTTGGAGGCTGTAAATCTTGATAATAAATTAAAATACAATTTTTACCTTTGAGTTATTTTAAGTAGAAAGTAACATTAATCCAACGATTCATAAGACAGCCGGTTTGGTAGAGTGGAAGTGGCGCTGCCTCTTGATCGACGGGTCCTCGGTTGGAATCCCAGTAGGGGCACATATTTGTGTTAGAAGCAGATGTCTGTTCTCGGGTCATGGGTGTTTGTGTCTGTCTTTATGTGTGTTCCAAGGGACCCACGACACAAGAAAAAACCTTAGTGTGGGCATTTGAGTGTATGGCGTTTTATTTATTTATTTATTATTTATCCGTGGCTGAGACATGTAAAGTTACTCCGTGCGATGATCGCTCTGACCTCTCTCACAGAATTGCCAACATAACAATAACACCCTCGAGTCGGGAGTGAAGGCCACCTGTACGGCAAAGCACGGACAAACTTTTTATCTTTACCAATCCTATATAGTGGGGCGGCAAATTGAATGTTATCGTTAAAATTGTTCTAATTGTGATAAAAGCGTGATTTTTTTACCATGCTTAGGGGATACCATAGCGATTATTTTAAGATGTGGAGGCAAGCTGGATTTAACCCCTATCGCATTTTAAAGGTCATCTAGAGGCATTTAGGCCCATCCTTCTATCCAAAAAATGCGGGTTCCCATACGACTTCACACGAGAATGGATATAATCACTACTCTAATAAAATTTCTATTATTTTGGGAATAGCTCCTGCCTAAACTACTGAACCGATTTTGATAATTAAGGTGTCATTGGAAAGCAGGTGATGTGTAGATGTGTTTTCATATGTAAATTTCTAATACCCTTCCAAAATGGATTCATAAAAATACATAAAACAGAGTAAAACGTCATCGAAATTACATTTGACCTCTAAAATACGACAGGGGTCAAATCCAGCTTGCCTCCACATCTTAAAATAATCGCTATGGTATCCCCTAAGCATGGTTTGACAGGGTTTGGCATGCAAGTCTGTTAAGCAAGCTTCCTGCGTACGGCATCCCTGCCGACTTCTGTAGCTGGATAGACTTTCTGAGTGAACGATCGATCCGGGTAGTCATCGATGGCTGCTCCTCTGATCTTAAGGCTATCGACGCCGGAGTTCCTCAGGGGTCCGTTTTCTCTGTGACTCTTTTCCTGCTGCACATCAACGACATGCTTTTGCGTGGAGTTGTTGCGTATGCAGATGACAGTACAGTCATGCAGAGATACCTGTCCAGATCGGGAGCCGGGGGGGATGATATTCTAGCTGAGAGGATAGCTTTGGTTGAGCGGGTGAACTCGACCTTAAGTCTTGTCTCCCATTGGGGTGACAGAAATCTGGTTAGTTTCAACGCCACCAAAACTCAAGCGTGTCTGTTTTCCGCGAAACGAAGTCCCTTTAATCTGACTCCTACTTTCCGGGGTGCATCTGTACCTATCACCAATGAGCTTGAGCTCCTTGGCATGAAGTTATCTGCCAACCTTAACTTCGGCATCTCTATCGAGTCCAAAACACAAACAGCGGCTAAAAAGCTGGGCATCCTCAACAGAGTTAAGCGCTACTTTACGCCCGATCAACTCCTTTCCCTTAATAAGGCACAGGTCCGATCGTGCATGGAGTATTGCAGCCACCTCTGGGATGGTTCGGCCAAGTACCAACTAGCCACACTGGACTCGGTGGACCGCAGAGCCAGGAGACTCATCGGTGACAGGAAGCTAGTAAAAGATAAGCTCCAAACCCTAGCTCATAGACGCAAAGTAGCTTGCCTATGTATTTTTTATAAGATGTACTTCGGGGAGTGTGCTCAGGAGCTGCATGAGCTCATTCCGCCTGCCCCATTCTTCTATCGGACGTCCAGACGCACCGCGGGGTACCATCCCTATCTTGTTGATATCCCACCGATTCGCACTGAGCGCTTTTCATCATCTTTCGTATTGCGCACCGCCAGGGAATGGAATTCTCTGCCTGCGTCTGTATTTCCGAGTTCATATAACCCGAATCTCTTTAAAGTTCGAGTGAATAGGCTCCTTCTGGGTGAGCTTGCTACATTCTCGACCGCATCTTTGCCCTTGGGCTAGATTGTGGTCAAGAGCGAACCCTTCATTAATAATAAAAAAAAAATGGTAAAAATTCATGCTTTTTTCACTCAGAGAACAATTTTTCAAATTTCCGCCCAACTAATAAGTAAATATAGTTACTAAGGAACCTGTACGAATTGCATAGTTTTCGGACCTAAATCAAAAATTAAAAGCTTTTTCAATGTAAACATAGCTTACAGAAAATTGCAAAGTAAAAATAGCTTACAAGATCATCTATCCGGCAACTAGTTTATTGTTACGTAACGCTTGCATTCGCCGAGAGTACTTAATAAGTACCGAACAAAATCTACTTCTCAAGGAGTTGTGCGTAGTTGTGCCACCAGGAACATCTCTGGTTGTGCGAAGACGAGTTGTGCCAAAGTAGTTAGTCCAATGGGAAACGGCAGATGTAGAGCTGTATCGTGTCCGCTCGCTGGGCCCGCCGCCGCGCGCCGCCGCCGACCGCAGGACACGCCGCCGCCGACATCACTCAACTGTTTCTATCAACAGAGATATCCCTCTCTCCGCTCCCCTATAAGCCGATTTGCTTGTTTCTTGCATCGTGTTTTAGTCTCAAGACTGTTGATTCAACAATATTATAGTTTGTATTAGGTAAACAATAATTATTATACGTACTTTTATGTAAAAAAAAGATAAGACAAGAAAACATATTAGGGAAAAAAAAGTCCTTTTATTTGTTGACAGTAAGTATGCTTAATTACTTACTGTCAACAAATAAAATGTCATTTTGTTTCCCTAATATGTTTTCTTGTCTTTTTGTGTTCAAGTGTCCTTAAGGATTCACAATACTTACAAGGAATCTCTTAGTGTGGTTACTTATAGCACAATAATTTAAATACTCATTAAGACACGCGGTAGCGTGTCAGCCAAGTTAAAGCAAAAGAAACTGGCGACTCAGCATCGTGTGTATATTTACACGAACCATTTCGAGCGACTTTTAATCCCTCCATAACTCAAAACCAATTCAACTGAAACACATATTGTTCCATACATCAAAACATTAAACTCCATTGAACTTTGTTTTAATTCAAATTATTATAATATTTTTGGTTCCTCTGTAGAACTGTGTATAATGAAAAAGATATTCAGAATGGTTGAAATATATTTGATTGCAATTAGCAAGTTATTTTAACAATTACCCATACTGTTTGACATCGTTTAACACACATCACAATCTCTGTCGGGTCTTAAAGAAATGAAAATCCCACCAAAAACATAAATGTGAAAAATGACAGCCAAGTTAAATAATAAGAATATGTTTGGTTGTAATCAATACTTTTTGTAGAGTTATTTATTTGAAATTTATTCTTTTTTCTTGTGTTTACGCTGCATAGTTTTCTTTTTGGTGTCATTGTATACATACTCTGAAACATTAAAAAATAGTGCACATTACCCATTCATTATCTACAACTTTTTTAACACATTTCCTGTTAATACTTAAATTGGCTAAATCGGGCCGGTACAAAAATCGCAGCCGGTTATACTCTACATAGATAGAACTTTCTTGTGCCTTAATTTGACTGGGATCCAGATGAATAAGTTGTACGCTGTCTAGAGTTTTAACTCTGGAGAGTGCAACATAAGCATGTCCTTTACTAAATATCGAAGTGCTTATGTCGAGTAGAGCGCTGTCTAGACTGAGTCCTTGTGATTTGTGGATGGTATAAGCTAAACAAATTCGGAGCACTAAGGGAACCTAACAATTTTTGCACATCAGTCGACTTCATATCTTTGAATGGAGAAAGTTGTCTCACTGGTGGTAACTGGAGCAGGTCTCCAAATAATACTATATTAATCCTACCAAACCATCCATCACCAACATCACCTGTATCATAAATTTCTGTTAAACGAAGATTAATAAATATGAATGTGACATTGGATATCATAGATTCTTCGTTAATTATTAAAAGGACTACATTACTTAAATCACTCCTCAAAACTTTTAGAACTCGGTCTGATAAGGAAGTGTACTTGGGACAACTTCCGTGTTCTAGTGGCAGCTGGAGTAGCCTGTGTATCCAGCTGCCTCTAAAACCTGGCTCATAGGCGCAAAGTAGCTTACCTGTGTGTTTTTTACAAGATGTACTTCGAACCCTTGAACTGGAATGTCATTAAAGCCCCCCTCTTCTGCAGCAACCGGGAGCCGGTCGCTCTGCAGACAGGGGTATTCTGATTGGAATTTTCATTCAAATTGGAATTACTTTGATTTTAATTAGAATTATGCATATAAGTGATTATAATATTAAACAGAACTAACTATTATATATGTTTTATCAATTTTTTTCTGTATTATATTCAAATACAGCTAAACAATGAGGTTATAAAAAAATAACCTAAACGATAATAACACTATTTTGGTTTTTCTTATAGAAAAAAAAACCTCTAAATCGTATTTAATGCTCTATTTTATTTAATTAGACTGTTCGGTTAAACAAAACAACGATATCAAACATGCCCATACATTCAAACCACTTGTTTACGCAATAAATTGTAACCCGACACCATACACTCGAGCCGCGCGCGACTCTAATTTCAAGTGGTCATTAGTCACGTTTTTTGTACTGTGCATAGACGAAACGTGTGACTGTTTTGTCGTCCTGCCGATTACGTAACCTTTTTATATAGCTTTGAAAGTGATACAGTAAAAACCGGTGATAAAAAAGGCGCAACAAAAAACAAAAAACAAAAAACGAAAAAGAGCCGGTCGCGCCACAGACAGGGCCAAAAACGACATCGACCGGGAGCCGGTGGCGGTCACAGACAAGGGGTTTAGCGGCGTTGTGCACTTTTTGGATGGGTAAAAAATGTCAAACTCGCGTCAGGGTCACGTGACTGTAATCGAAAATGAAAACTTCTTAGACCGCAAGGAAGTAATATGTGTTCAAGTTTTTACTTCTGCCGGCACTCCCGGAGTGCAACCCGTTGTTTTTTTACAAGCCCATATACGTCCCCAACGAGGGGCACGGGCCTCCCTCCGAAACACAAAGGGGATTTAGGCCATAGTTCACCACGCTGGCCCAATGCGGATTGGTGGGCCGCTCGTCTTTCGAAAATGAATTTTCAAGTGATAATTATTAATCTTCTATATAAATATATAAAAGGAGAAACTGACTGACTGACTGACTGACGGACATATCAACGCACAGCCTAAACGGCTAAACGTAGGCACTTGAAATTTGGAAGAGACTTAGCTTAGGTATCGTAGAGGTGCACTAAGAAAGGAATTCCCGAAATTCCCACGGGACCGGGAATTAGCGGGAAAATCCTTTTGTATGAAAAATCTAAACCGCTTAAGTTAGACGCTTGAAATTTGGCATGCAGGTACCTTAGTAAACTTAAGGCTTAGTTGCAACAGGATATTGCAAAATTCCCACGGGAACGGGAGTTAGCGGGACAAAACTTTTGTATGTAAAAATCTAAATCACGTAAGATAGATGTTTTCAATCTAGCATGCATGCTTACCTTAGTAAATATAAAGTTTAGTTAGGGCTGTATTTTAAAAATTCCCATGAGAACGAGAGTTAGCGGGAAAAAAATGTTGTATGAAAAAATCTAAGCTGCATAAGTTAGATGCTTGAAATTTGACATGCATATACCTTAGTGAATGCAAAGTTAAAAATTCCCCTGGGCACGGGAAGCGAGTTAGAGCTTTGTCTTCAGGTCCAATGTAATACAGTATGGCCAAGTTTTGAAATAAAAAAAAACATGTTTAGAAATCAACGAAAATATGAACTAAATGGTGCTTGAAAAAAAACGTCAATTTCATGTATAGTTCCATCAATGTAGTATCTATTCTATAAAAAAAATTAAAACGCAAACGAAGTTGCGGGCATAAGCTAGTCTGTACATAAATCCGAAAAGACGAATTTAGTGGTACAGGCCCGCACCAGGATTTGAACCCGCAACCTTCCGATTACAAGTCTGGCTCATTACCAACCAGTTATAGCCCAGGCTATCAAGTTATAATTACTAAAATTAATTACGATGTTTCTACTATAAACGATAAAGAACAAGATGGTTCAGGATTTTTTTTTATCTAATATTTTGAAATAGCAAAAAAAAAATTGAAATTCGCGCCCCTAGAAAGGCGTCTAAAGCAGAAGTAGCGGCACAACACGAATGAACTCGGAATTGGTGCGTGTTGTGGTAGTTATTCTACATGTACTGTACTGTGCAGGGTGCAAAGGAGTTTATTGAAGGAGCGCGTCTTTGAGCGCGGCCGGGTGGGGAAGGGGGGGAGGGCACGCGATACCAATTAAAATGCTAATCGACAAAAGGAGCCGCCGGCCGTGCCGAGACGAGCCGTGAGCCACGAGACGGTATGAGAGACGACACCATCACACCCTCGTTCCATCACATTCAAAAAACCAAAATAAAATAGTTCTAAAAAACTATACAATGATTTAAAACGGTATTACTGTTAAAAGCTTAATGAAAATTAAATACTTTACCTTGCACTATACTCGTAGATACTAATTCTACATATTTTTTCAAGAAACATAAACAAATCGTTTAATATTCATGAATTTTGATGTTATATCTTGTATTAATTGTTTAATAGAGATGCTCACGGATTGATAAACTATTTGTTATTGAAAAAAATGGCCACACAAAAGCAATGGAATTATCTAGTTTGTTTAGGTTCATCGTAAACAGATTGGAACGAATTATATGAACAGAACTTTTAACCTTGCAATGTACGTTAAAAATACAGGCCGCCGCCGGTTGCGCGGCCCACGGGCCTCGGTCTCTTCGCCCCAAACCTTAATGGAAAAATAATTGAATCGCCCGCCAAAGAGAAAGGTGAAAAATATTCAAAAAGCTCGCCGCGGCTTGTTCTTAATTTTTTAAAGATGACGTCCGCGGCGCCGGCGCGGGTTGGGGCGGCGCGCGGCGCTCTGTGATTATGATAAGGGAAATAGAAAAGGCGATACGAACTAGGTCATCTTTAAAGGACTTTTCTTTCAAACAACTAGATAGTATTCGCGGGCTATGTGCTATGTGGACGAGAGGCATCCAAATAATAATACATGTTAATACAGATGTCAGCTCTACACATGTACATACATGTTAATACAGATGTCAGATGACCCGAGGGCCGTCTGGTTTGCGACCACCTTCCTACCGAAGTCCGACCCCAAACAGCTTGCTGTGTTCCGTCGGTGCGTGGGAGAACCAGTGCCTTTATAGGCATTTTCTGGGTTAACTCGCTCCATTGTGGGATAAGTATCGCCTAGTGCTGATCGGTTGAGAATAGCACCACCCTATTTCTTTCCGTGTGTATCGTAAGAGGCGACTAAGGAAACACAAATGAGAACTGCCTCCCATTAATCCACCCCAGGCAACGCCACCTCAATTTGTTCTGAATCTGAGGTGTCGTCCTATGCTCTCAAGCGATGTGGTAGGCTCTGTAAAGAGCCGTTTGGTTCGCGATCACCCTCCTGCCGAAGTCCGACTTGCTGTGTTCCGTCGGTGCGTAGGAGAACCAATGTCTTATTAAGCATTTTCTGGGTTAGCTCGCTCCATCTTCGACCTCATCCACATACTTTGTCATGTAAAGTCTGAAACAGTATTGAAAGCATCATCAAGTGTGTTTTATGTTATGAATAATATTGAACATAATGAAAGACGTGGAATTACACACGTAACTCAATTTGCATGGCGTGATGGAGCAGCCCTTTGATCCCGCGAGTTACGACATCGGGCTTTTATGAACTCGCGCATCTCACACACGATATAGAAATAGACACACTTCTTTGTAGCTTCATACTCTATCATGTTTGGCATTTGGCCGTGTGGTGATCGGTTGAGAATAACACCACCATCTCTTTTCGTGGGTGTCGTAAGAGGCGACTAAGGAAACGCAACTGAGACCTGTCTCCTAGTTATCCATCCCATCCCAGGCAACGACACTTAATTTTTTTCTGAATCTGAGGTGTCGTCCTATAGTTTCATTCGGTATTGTAGGCTCTATAAAGGACCGTCTGGTTCGCGACCACCCTCCTACTGAAGTCCGACGCCAAACAGCTTGCTGTGTTCCGTCGGTGCTTGGGAGTACCAGTACCTTTATAGGCATTTTCTGGATTTACTCGCTCCATCGTCGACCTCATCTTTGACCTTTATGGTCAAGATTGAGGTCAAGAGTTAACCCATCTTATAACAAAAAATTAAAAAAATGTTAACATTTTCTAAGTCAGTATATTAGCGTTGTTTTATGTGTGAAACTGTCGCATGCGCCGCTGCCGCCGGACCTCCCGCTGAGCGAGCTATCCCCCCACTCACCAGACCCTTTTTTCAGCCAGACTCGAGCTCTGTATAACGCCACCAGAATTCGCTTGAATCTGTTATTGTTACTATTCCTAATAAAACGATGTCTCAAACTCGCCTGGTTTGATTTTCTAAAAGTTATTTCCTGAAGCACCTCGCCCTGATATTCAATATTTTGTTTGAAATTTTAAAAGCAATTAGTTCCGAGTACCAGCTACGCGTTATATTATCACTCCATTTTCCTGATTTGACGAGCACGAGCAGTTAGGCTTAGGTATTTATCAAAAATAGCACTGGAAAACCGACACTAACACCACTGTAAATATAATATCACCACTGAATAATATAGTATTAGTTAAGCTACATTTTGCCACAAATGATAGTTATTTTATTTTACAGTTACACTTATTTTTAATTTTTTCATAGAGTTAACAGTCTTAAAACTATCTTTAACTAAAGTGAATCAATTTTCACTCTTTACCACTAAAACTTACAAATGTCCGAGCAGGTCCAAGTGTGGGGGTCCCTATTACATCTAGAAGGTAATTTATGCGGAGCCCGAGTGTCACGAGTAGAGGCTGGGTCGTTGATCAAATGTGTCCGAACTAAGGCTTATTATTTGTGAGGTGGCACATAAATTTAACGGTTGGTTCTCTTTCAATGTTCGTTGGGGTACGTTCATGTGGAAACATTCGCCATCCCTTTGAAACTTGTGACCTCGGTAATTATAATAGCACAGCTATCCGCAGATAACGAAGCATTTGAATTGAAATAAAGTAAAGAGAGTTATGATCAAAACCATCGTTTCCATATATAGAAATATGAAATATTGATATTTCACGTAAAATTATAAAAAAAATTAAATATTTTTAATCCTTGTACTCTATCCACCTCATATATACAAATTATATTTATATACAAACTAGCATTCCGCTCGGGACTTTGTTCCCGTGGAAAATAGGGAAAATTATGTAACCCATGTCCATCAGGGATAATGTAGCTTTCTAACGGTGAAAGAATTTTTCAAATCGGTCCATTAGTTTCGGAGTCTATTCAATGCAAACAAACAAACAATCAAATCTTTCCTCTTTATAATATGTATAGATTCAGATCAATAGCTTACAACTTAAAAAAAGGCTTCAGCCAGCAAAATATCCTGGCCCTGAAAGGTTTATCGACGCTGATTGTAGCGGACGCTGAGAATCTAATAAATGTATCGCCATCATCATCCTGTGAGGATTCATTTTCTATCAGAATGTAAGAAATGAGTAAAACGAGCATCACATTATTATATGAGGGAGGAAACAGTTTACAGAGTGAACGGTGGAATGAACTGCATTAACCGCATGGAGAGGCCATTTGCATAACACACGCCGCCGCGCCGACTCACCGCTCTAGCAACAATTCCCACAAATTCATTTCAAATGTAGTTAACAATTTCTTGGTTAGTGCAATTTTATAAAATTTTGGAATGTTCCACTTGCCAAAGGAAATGAGGAAGTTTAAATGGTAACCTAACAAAGGGCTCTAGCAGAGTAACTACTGCTGCGCCACAATAGACTACCTACGGCCATTACATACAACGCTTCATGTTAATAACTACTGCTGCGCCACAATAGACTACCTACAGCTATTACATACAACCCTTCATGTTAATTTGTCTAAATTATCCAGTAAAATGTGCGAGGACCTTGCACGGCGAGTTTACAAGAAGTATGGGCATTGGCCTCAGCTGAATAGCAGAGACTTTGATACAGGGGTAACCGGTATTTATTATTAGCTTTCCAAATATCACTCGGTAGGGGGAAACCCTTACATTAAAACGAGACATTGGAATTGGAAAAAGCTACGCACAAATAACAAAAACACAGATTCAAAACTTTAAAACAGTTTAAATAGAATACATAGAACTTCTTATACATGGAACTAGTATATTGCATCAGGACAAAATTGACACTTCTTGACTCTTACGAAAAATATTCCTCATAACATGTGGAATCAACCTACCTTACCACCCGTAATCTGTGCTTGCAACAGACTACTTATAAGCTGTCGTAGTGAGATGCATGTGTGTACTTGTACAGGTCGCCGCGGCCCGCGTCGTGCGCGACGTGTGTCGGGCTCTGAGCCTGTAACCAGCTGCACGTCACACTCACACGGGGTCCGAAGACACATCACCTGCCCGAACACACACGTCAGAGATGATTATTGTTGACTTTGACTGTGAGAAAGGACACCAAAGAAAACATTTATGAAATAAAACAAACACAAAGTTAATTTTTATTACCATTTTACTATTAATCTTCTTGTTAGTTCCAGTAGTTTGTCGCAGGTGAAATATATGCCAGCCGTAACGCCCGCCTCATGCATGGCTAACTATTCCGACCCTCAAGGGACTCCACACGCTTTAAGCTGTATACAGAATGCTTTCCTACTTCGAAATGTACATTGTCTTTACAATAACTTTCAACGCTTGCCATCTTGTTTATAATAAATAAGTTTAACTAGTTATTTCAAAAAAATACTCTTTTTTTTCCTCAAAGTGCATAATGTGCATTTCAGATAACATTTCTTTTTCTAGCAAGTATATCTATTCAGATCAGAGACAATCTAGGAGCAAGCTTGTAAAGAGACGATACAATAAAAAGACATTTTGTATTCTGTTACTGACAAGACTATGCCTAAATGTGAATGTCACATCTCTTACACTGCAATATAATTCTCACAGCAGTTGGTATCACCTGAAACATTGAGTTAGCACCACCCTGTGGTGTCGACAGGCTTTAACGGATTTTTAGTAAATCAACTCTGTCAGCCGCTGATTGATACACAGCGTAACCTGGAGCTACAGTTACAGATAAATACTTACAATGAGACTGTAAATAGGCGATATTTATTTCGAATCTAATTTTTCTTTTTAGTTAAATTTTGCTCAATACTTTATTAGTTACGAGATCTTGGTATATTGAGTGACTTTAAATTTGTTAACGAAAATTAAGGATGTGAATCTACCCACAAACTTTCCCCAATGAACATATAAGTGGAAATATGAAAAAAAAAAAACCGGCCAAGTGCGAGTCGGACTCGCGCACCGAGGGTTCCGTATAAACCTAGCTTAAAGGTATTGTAGACCTGAGTATTTGATATGAATTTCAATTTAATACCTCAACGCGTTCATGAGGAAAGGGGTAGTAAGTTTAAAAATATTAAAAATATTTTTATGATATGATGTAATTAAAAATTTATGGTTTTCGCAATTTTTCCTTTATCTGTGCTATAAGACGTTGCTTCGTACCAAATTTCAAGATTCTGTGTTCACGGGAAGTACCCTGTAGGTTTTGATTCCTTTGCGAGTGTCGAAAATTTGCGGAAATTTGCGGCATAAACGGCTGTATCTTTTGATTGCGTTGGCTTAGAAGTTTGATTTTTTCACAGCTTCAAGGGACAGTAGACCTGAGTAATTGATATAAATTTCAGCTTCATACCTCCACGCGTTCCTGAGAAAAAGGGTCTTGACAGACGGACGGACGGACGGACAGACGGACAACAAAGTGATCCTATAAGGGTTCCGTTTTTTCCTTTTGAGGTACGGAACCCTAAAAAACATGTGCCATTAGCTGATTATCATTTGAATGGGTATATACAAAGGAAAATCAGCTGATGACACAATATTTTTTTTAATATTTCATATAGGTTTTAAGGGAAAGTTGTTCAGTTTCATGAGGTCAATCAGCTCCTAAAGTGTTACTGGTTAATTTAAACTCACCCCATACTTTAAGGCGACTACAGCACCCGATAAAGGCAGCACACATAGGAATAGTGCCATCTCCGTCTCGCAACAGGCCTGGGCCGGCAGTGCGAACAGTGTCGATACACGAAGTTTACGGACTATGAAAGCGTGCGTGCGTAAAACCATGTTCGAAAGTTAGAAAAATGAGATTTATGGAAAGGTAACAGCTTAAATCGAAAAATGGGTTAACTACTTATCGAGAGTGTTCAATCACGAACATTTGGATAGCAAATTCAAGTTCCTGTGTGCATTTTACTATCGTTTTTACAGCTTAAAAGATACACAATATTAGTATTTAGAGGTGACATTGTGAGCTTTTTCTATCGAACCAAAAGTGCTGAATCATGTTTTCAGCAAACTACTTATCTAGTTTATGTCCTGAATATTACCGTAGTATTTTTTTTTCGATTTAATGCAGTGCGTCATGCTTATCTATGCATCATAAAATCGTAATTTAGGTGCTGTAGTCGCCTTAAGAGGTTAATCGTTCCATGGTCGACCTTCAATGTAACTTCTATCTGCTTGTAAAATACAAGCGGCAAGTTTTTCTATCAAAACATTTGTTGGAAACACATCGTATTTGTATCTAGTGGTGTGTCGTTGTGTCCCAGGTCATGTATCGGATCGGGTCGGCTCGGGAGGTCCTGTGGGACTCACAGCAATGAGGTGTCGTATTCTCTCCCTGTCTCGCTATAAATGAGAATTGTTTCAATTTGTTGGCACAAGCTCAAGTAGACACAGTTGGATATATAAAGGATTGAATATGTTTTTTAACTGAACGAGCCTTCTAGCATATTCCCCACTGACAATTTACTAAAATGTAAGTATTCGAATCATGAATCGATTGTCGTATATAATTTTATACAAAGAGCAGTTTTAATCCAGTTTTTACTTAACTGCAACTATGTTGATATTAATACTGAATATTAGGTATAATAAATGGTCAAAGTTCGGGTCATAATGACATAAGTGGTTTTGAGCGAAAACTACAAAATCGGTCACATCAACAAACATGTTTGATAAATGTCAACGTTCATTATCATAAGATCATTGAAGTGTCGTTATTGTTTGTATTACACTGTAAAACAAATACACATAAAAAGGAGAGGTTTTTTTTACTGGCCAATCCCATCATGCAAGAACCGGGAATATAAAGAAGCCTTTAATAGCAGAATATACGTACTTCAAGAAGATTTTAAAAAATCTTCTACAGACAGTTTTGTTTCTCCGAAACGTTCAATTTCCGGTAGCGATGACATGAAGCGAGCCGGATAGCACGTCATCTACATATGGAACCACAGTACATACATTCCAACAAACTCATCTAACTACAGAGATTACACATACACGTATAAAATATTTATACCTCTATGTGTGTTCGAATAATTTTTCAGCAGCGCACTAAGATTAACACTACACGAACCATTTGGAGCCACTTTTGACCACTTTAGGACTCAGAATCTTATCGAGACCCTAGAGATTCTAATCTTGATAAGATACTGATTCCCCTTGAACAAAACCTAAATGTAGAGTCAGATGTGAGACTCTTCATTTAGGTTGTATTTATTTAATACAATATTTGTAAATATCCTACTGTTTTGTGAGTCTTCCGTGAGTTTCGTACTTATCATACGGTGAAATCCATATTTTACGTGACATTCATGATTAAATGATTAGTCGGTTCACCTTAAAAGTTTAATATTTTTTATACTCGCTTCTCGATGAGTTTTTTGTGAAAGAAGGCAGCGCGGTGCTTTTGATTATATCATGACCTGATATTTAATATTTCGGAAAACAAAAATATATTGCCTATTATTACTAGAAAATTATTAATACCTATTATATTTTTACTTTTGGTACAGAAAATCTTTTAACTTTGGTAGTTGGCTTCACAATGTTTTTTTAAGCTTTGTTTTGCGTTTTAAATTTTAAGTTTTATTGTTTTTTATTTTTCAAACAGCTTTGCTTATCATACTGAATGTTTACGCTTTTGGCCGTCAATCTGGAACTGAACCTTAGCCGTATTATGTTTATTATTATGATTATTGGCTGTTGCCTACGTTTTATTAATAAATGTAAAATTAAAATATATAAAATAGACAGTTTAATCCTAAATTCCACATAATTTTATTACTCGAATTGGTCCAGTAATCGGTGTTCGTGTCCCGGTCATCATGTTCCTGGGCCCCGGTCCGGCCCGACGGTGCGGGCGGGGCGCGGGGCGGTGGGAGGGGTGCGTGTCCCTCCGCTCGCTATTCCCGTCGCGTGCGCCCGTTTATTGACACTCTTGTTCTCTTTTATGGACTATAGCATACAAAGTTTTTGCTAGCAGTAAAACTAATAAAATGGCTGAGCCGTGAATTTTTTTTGCAACTTTCTGTCTTTTTTCAAACATTAAAACGTTAAATATCAGTAGAACTATACTTCTATTGAATCAACATCCTATGGGTTTTTTAGCGTCAGTCCATTTTACTAAATTTAAGTTGTTAATCGTGAAAACCATCACAAGTAAGTTCATGACTGAGATTTGTTTTTAAAGGGTGCAACTCTAGCTCGTGGCGGCCCTCTTTACTGTATATAAAAAAAATACAGCGCGTATTCTTGTGAATTTCATACTTACCAACATAAATAAAACTATACATAAATAGAACAATATTTTGTTTCACTAACTATTTTTGAGGCAGTACTGCGTGTGTCTCTTGTATTCGTGTGGCGGAGGCTGCTGGTTCGTTTCCCTATTCCGCCCACATCCGAAGGCTATCTCAATGAAATCAATGAGACAATACGTCTTCGCTAATCGCTTTATTAGTCCGCCTTATTGCCTAATTTATCGCATCTCCATATTATAGGATCATACAATATCTCTCGGATTAGCTCTATTATATCGTCCATTTACGGATTTAATAGGGTACGTTTTGTTAGCTGTTTAAATCTCGACGGAAAAAGAGGTGTTGTAACGGAACAGAACATCATCTGTTCGTTAGTTCTCAAACATATGAAACTTAAACCTTAATGAAAGGAAAATAATTAAATAAGCATTTCATTACAATCAGTTAAGATTAAATTATTCGTTAGTAAATCTAAAAAAATAATAACTTTCATTATAAAAAATGAAATCTCATAAAATCTCATTAGTGCTGCCATGTAACAGAGTAAGGATGCTAAATAGGACCGTATTACGTTGAATTATAGTTCATATTGATGTATTGAGGCAGAAGGTGGAATGTATGGAGAACAGCTGAGAAAAGAGATGCAAAACTAAAAAGATTCTATTGAAGTCACGATTTACAGTAGAGTAATAGAATGATATGGAAAGGAGAAATACCATGTAGGTTGTATACCAAATAGACGAATGGCGCGCTTTTTGGCTCTATGGACGGCTTAGGGAGGGAAAAGAAAAAAAATCGACGCCATCTTTTCTCCTCGGATTTTGTGGAATTGGTTGAATTTTCTTAATTTATTAATTTTATTGTTTAATTTTAAGAAATATCTTGTTTTCTTTGATTATAAAAGTTGCTTACATTAACAAAAGTAATATCTAACTATTTATTGTATGGGATAATAAAGGAAGTAATACTATCCTTATCCCAACTAAATTGAGTTTGGTTGTGTTAGTAAAACTCAATGTTTCTGATGAGGAGGAAAGATTAGTTAACGCGACGTTTGTCGTGGTTGGATTTATAGGCGCCTAACGGTGTCAAATGTCTATAAATTCAATACAACGCCTTATGGCGGGACCTTGTTATGAGACGAGCAAGGGATTGATTTATAATTCTATATTGTAATTAATCTATAGTCTCCCAGTGCAGTCTTGGTTTGCACAGTGATCTCGGGGAACTGTCGAAGAAGATCCAGGCCTTAGGCACTGAGTATTGCGTGTAAATCATTACTGTTTCTGGTCTCCTATATATCTTACTTAT
Organism: Aproaerema taeniolella; assembly: GCA_949987775.1. NCBI lineage: Eukaryota > Metazoa > Arthropoda > Insecta > Lepidoptera > Gelechiidae > Aproaerema > Aproaerema taeniolella. Next base: position 25,333 of record CATLJT010000004.1, on the reverse strand, counting down.
TTAACCGCATTTTTATACATGCCCGCATTTCACACAAACCAAAGTTCTTTACGGCCGTGTGAATGCACATACACTCAGCTTTAGGGATTAGGCACACGAGGAAAGCTGCCTCAAACTTCTACAGTTTAGTCAGGAGTTTCCCATTGCACCGTGGAAAACTACAGAACTCACCACACGCACATGTTTAAAGTTAAATGTGAAGTAAAATACTTCTAACTTGTTTATTTCACAAGAAGATAGACTAGGAATCTTATTTAGGCAGAAACTAGGCAAGTAAAATCAAGTACATAAAGGTAAATGGGATATTCTTAGTTATTTACTAAATTTAAGAGAAATCAGTCTAGGAACTTTTCTGAAATAAAATATAATTAATTTGGATTTATTTTCTATGAAAATGTCTTAATAAGAGATATCAGCGTTATGAGATGGATTGCAATATTAACTTCCTTATCTATTATTTACTTAACTTAGATCTGAGTCTACGGCGTATGCTTGTTTCATTTATTGTATACCTGAGCTACGTGCTCACGCAGGGCCTTGACTTGAATAAGTCAAGATCTTCTTGGGTGGATGTCCTTCGAGGGATCATGGAGGCTCCACTCTTTAGATAATGGATGTTCTCTGTGGAAATGAGGAGACTCCATTTCGTCGAGTTGGTATATAATGTGTGAACCATCATTGCCAAATTGAGACTATATAATACTAGCAATATTAATTTTATGACATGACCATGTAAGGAAGACTAAATTGCATTCTATTTGCATAGGAAGGTATATAAATCCTTGAATCTGAATAATGTATGTGACTAAACTTCTTGGTGAAAAGTATAACCGAAGATTTACTAAAGTATTTTGAGAAACAGCTAAGATTACTTTTGAAAAAAGATCTGGCTTTACTATTTATGAATATAAATTAAAGATGGGAAACTTTTGGAGAAAATTCCATCTCTTCAAACCATGTGTATAATTAGAGATAGAATACTTTTGAAGAAAATTCTATCTTGCCTACTACTATTAATAATGAGAACTATTCACCAAGTTATAATAAACATACATAATACAGATCACTGTGAAGAAAGATCTAATTTCTACCAATTTTATTATTCTTATTAACCTTAGAAACATTCTTCTAAGATATTGCAATAAATATATTTATTTCATTTGGTTTTGTAAAATTGCTTGCTTTGAAAAGAAAGTCATTGACTCAAAATAAAGTAAATTATAAGATTAGCATCTCCTTTTATGGGTATGTATATAAGTATATATACTTAGGATTCCTGTAGTCACCAGTCTGACTCGGCTCGACTTACTGACAAAGACAGTGTAAATTTACTGAGTCAATGCAACTTGACTTCCTCTCATCTTTTGCTGTAGAATACTAAACTATCTGATTGTTATTGAAAATAGTTAAATACTCTTCCCCCCCATAAAAGGAGTACAGCGGTGGGGTGCTGTCCAGTCTTTGGTCGAGGCACACAGTTCTGACAGAAGTTAGAGGGCAAAGCCATGGCGCGGAGGTGGAGCGCTGACCTAAGCCGCAATACATAATTATTGAGATTTAAGTTACCTATTTTTCATGATTAAAAATACTTACTTTTTAATCAGTCGATACCTGGTTGAATGTTCCTCATCTTAGTACTTAAGTTTAATATCAATACCATTCTCACTAACTCTTAAAGAACCCAGGGTTACACATAAATCACAACGTAGGTCCTCTAAAACTAGAATGATCACTTGGCCAAATCTAGATCAAATGAAATTTTTAGTCACTTCTTAAGATTAGAGTTTAAAGTTCACTTAGTTTAAAGATAGGTAGGATTGTAAGGGATTTATTTATCTTCAAACAGGGGGGGGTCGTTACAGTGTGTAATGTATTTTCTAATTCTAATTTAATTTTTATAAATACATTCAAATTGTCTGTAATATAATAATATATATCTGACTCTGCACGAGACATAATAACTCATAAATGGATGAACCGATTTCGTTTCTTTTATATATCTTTTATATCCGCTTCGGCCGCGCAAGTTAGGTTTTTCTATAATAGATGCCATAAAGTGATTAACTGCCTTTTCCTGATCTTCTCCACCTTATTCCGGTCACCAGCTCCCTCAGAGCTACGCTATAGTACAAAGGTAACCAGTCACTGTTCAGGTAGGTGTTTAATTAAACTGGCATCGTACCTAGAAAAATAAAATTAGCAATCATAATTAACATTTTGAAATGGCTACAAACATCAAGAGTAAAAAATAATTAAAAACGGCAGCTATAAAAAAAATTATAAGTGTAGTAGGTATCGTTTTATTTTAAGCTGGCCACGAAAATGATTTGGTATCAACATTTATTTGAAGCAACAATACTGCCGTGTTACGCGTATCTCAGTTATCTCGAGTTACATGAGTTACGCTTAACCATTGCAAATAGCATTTTTTTAACACTTTCTATATGGTAATATCAAAAACTTGGAAAAAAACTGTGGTTTTGCTAAGAAAATGAAATTGTCAAACTCATGTAACTCGACAAATTTTAGCGCCAGTCGCACCAAACTCATGCAACTCGAGTTACATGAGATGTATTTGTTCGAGTTTTGGCCAAACAATTATTCTTTGCGTCAGCCTATCTCCGCTAACACGAGTTAACTGAGTTGTGCAGATCGACCAATCATAGGAAAAATAAAACAAAGAAGCCAGAAACCCATCGTGGTCACACTAACGTCGCAAAGTGGGCACAACCAGTTAATTATTTTTATCCATAGTTTATCAAATTAATGGATCCACTGCCCCCTTTCATGCACCGGGATGTACACAGATTTATACTTTTCATATAATTATTTTTATCTAACTGGTTCTCAAACTTTCAAGATACCTGAGCCCCCATTCATTTTAGCTAATACATAATTAGGATGAACTATTAGTTAATACACACACACACACACTTAAAATTTCTTTTTTGGAAAACTGTAAGCCCAGCAGCAATTTCAGAACTTTAGATCTTAGATTCAGATTCAAAGGATTAAGTACCCGTTTTGGAATTAACAGTAAATATTTTTTAATCCACGAAACTATTGTTTAATTAAAGCAATACCAATTACTGTCAATTCCACCTCAAGAGCCTTGGTATTACTCTTTCAAAGGCTGCAATACCTAAACTCTTCGATAAGTCATTTCAAATTTTGTTCGATGGCAGTTTCTTGCGTGTCAACGTCCTTAGAGCCATATTTGAATTAAGTTTGAGTATTTTTTACCAACTACTAATTGGTCGTTTTTAAAACCTCAAGTTAAAACCATCGAGACACACGGCGAAGCTCTCGCAGTGTCACTCAACATCTCGAAGGCATTTGACAGGGTTTAGCACGCAAGCCTGCTAAGCAAGCTTCCTGCGTATGGCGTCCCTGACAACTCTTGTAGTTGGATAGCTGACTTCCTGAGCAAACGGTTGTTCCGAGTGATCATAGATGGCTGCTCATTTGACCAATAACCTCACGGTTATTGATGCCGGAGTTGTTCAGAGGTTCGAGAAAGGACTGCGGCTCTTTCCTGCAGCACACTAACGACATGCTGCTTGTTCCTGGAGTTGTTGCGTACGCAGATGACAAGTACAGTCATGAAGAGATATCTGACTAGTGCAAGAGCCAGTGGGGATGAAGTTCGAAATGAGAGGAACAATGATAGAGCGAGTAAACTCAACCTTAGGCTTAGGTCTCGTCTCCCAATAAGGAGACTTTAATATGCCTTTATAGGCATTTTCTGGGTTAACTCGCTCCATCGTCGACCTCATCTTTGACCTTATGGTCAAGATTGAGGTCAAGAGTTAACCCATCTTATAAAAAAAAATGGTTAGTTTTAACGCCACCAAAACACAAGCGTGTCTATTATCCGCAAAACGGAGTCCTTTTAACCTGACTCCAACTTTGTGGAGTACATCTGTACCGGTCACTGATGAGCTTGAACTCCTCGGCATGGAGGTTTGCCACCTCCATCGAATTTCAGCCCAAAATCTCAAAACTGCGGCCAAAAAGCTGGGCATCCTCAGTAAGGTCAATACCCCTTATAAGGCACGCATAGAATATTGCAGCCACCTTTAGGATGGTTCGGCCAAACATCAATTAGCCACTCTGGATTCGGTGGACCACAGAGCCAGGGGGCCCATTGGTGACAGAAAGCTAGTAAAAAACTAACTCCGAAGATTAGCTCATAGACACAAAGTAGCTTGCCTATGTGTTTTCTACAAGATTTACTTTTGGGAGTGTGCTCATGAGCTGCACGAGCTCATTCCACCTGCCCCTTTTTTTTCGGAAGTTCAGACGCACCGCGGGGTACCATTTACCTTGTCGAGATTCCTCGAATCCGTACTGAGCGCTTCTCTTGATTTTTTATATTGCGTACCGCTAAAGAATGGAATTCTCTGCCTGCGTCTGAATTTCCGGGCTCATACAACCCGACTTTCTTTAATAAAGTTCTAGTGAATACTCATCTTCTGGGTAAGCTCGTACATCCTCGACTACATCTTCGCTCCTGAGCTAGATTGTGGTCAAGAGCGAACCTCTTCTTAGAAAAACATTTTTTTTTAAGATCTTCACGTAAATGAAAATTCCTTCGATCTGGATAGTATATCGCATGATTATACTGATTTGATGATGATGTTCAGCAAGTGGTTTTTTAGACTTAATACTATTTTTACGTAATGGGCTATGTAGGACATTTTAAAAATGTTTTTAATTTCGTTTAATTTTTTATTTAACATAAAGGTCCCGTTTCCTAAAAAAAAATATATAAAAATCTATCTTTTGAAATAAAAATATAATAATTAAAAGTTTCTCAGTAGGGTAAACTAATCATAAATACGGCATTATACAACCAAAAAATGTTTTATACCTCTTTGTTCAAACACTGACATTAACTCACCAGATTTGACGTTTGTTACCATTCTAAAGGAATTGAAAGAAAGTTGGTGTAAAATGGTTGACAGGAATTGTCCCAAACGTCCACTTTTTTGCTGTGAGGATCATTTAAACGTAAGTACATTGAAACGTATCTCTAGTTAATCTGTGATTGAAACTTAAATGTTGAACTTAAACTCAAAAACGCAACGGTATAGGTTATATGTCAACCAACTGTCAATCGTTTTTTTTTTTACTTTGGCAAAGGAGTTAATCTGTAGAATGCTGTAATAAGCAACAAATCGTAACCAAAATTTTAAAAATTAATTATTTTTATATCTATGATCAAAATTATTTGATATATTTTTTATTTGAATATGGGACCTTAAGCCTGCTTAAAATAAAAAAATCAAATTATTTTAAAAATCTTGCACATAGCCCATTGTGATCAAAGTAAAACCTAAGACTTTTTTGTTTTTGAGATTCTAAAACTCGTAATAATTTACTATCGTCTTTATAATTTTATTGAAATATTTTTTTAGAATCTCATCTAATATTTTGTCGATTAAATGTTTGCTTAACTTATAACCAAAAAAAATATTCGTTATTTCTCTAACCATGCAAATATCCAACATAAATAATAGGTATGTCCAATTGTCCATACCACATAAAAAAATCAAAGTTTGAGAACCAGTTTTAATTTTTTAATAATTTTTAAAGTATCCTAACCTTAGGATACTTTAAAAATTACATTAAAGAAATGATGTAGAAAAAGTGTTTCTTCTTTTCTGGTTTGATGCCATTTATAACAATTACAATAAAATTATCTAATCCAATAACTACAGGTAACGGTCATCTCCGGTAAGTATACCTGCATGAGATAGGTTTCGTCTTTCAAAATGTCTCGTGGTCATGCACAACTCGTGTAACTCTAGTTACAGTCAGACGCAAAACCACGATTGTATGGAACGGTGGTTATGCCCAACTCAGTTTTTGTAAATAATTTGAAAACTACAATAGATCCGAAAAAAAAATTATGCTTGTTAATTACTTCTGTTATTTTTGACCTCATATACATAGAAATATATCCATATTCATGAAAATTGTAACTTTAAAATAGGAAAATATGTTTAAAACTTTCAACTCGATTTTCTCAAATCGACCTATAAAAAGATACATGAGTTGTGCGTAACACGGCAGAATATTGATGGCAGCTAAACATTGTCGAAATGGGATAAGTATATTTTTAACCAAAAATATTCTTTCTTTATTGCACAAACATAGTTATTAAATCAATTGGAAAAACCAAGTGTACAAAGGTGAGCTTATCTCTAAAAGAGCATATTATAAAGAGTACTAACAATTAACTTTAGAAAAATACAGAAAGGAGTCGTTTTCAGGTCTTTGGGACGCTGGTGAGCTGGTGACACTCACTTTAGAATTCAAGTTTTGATATAAACTTTCGCATTTATAAACATGTGTACAATTGTGACATAACGTTTATTTTATGAGAAATATTATAATCGGCGAACGTTTGTTTTAAAGAATAATTACCATGATGTTTTTCTGTTTTCCTAAATAGATAAAATAAAACCAAAAATAATTCATTCATTGAGGAAACACCAAAAAAATACAAATAAAACGGAGAAACAGCGTCATTTCCAAATAATTGTATTGCAAATAAATTACTAATTCGTCTCATTAAAATTAAGCCTGATCGCGTAATTTGCATACAGTTATATTTTCATGATAAATGGAAAATTATTTCGTGAGGACCAATTTTGTTTGGTCTGTCAGCGAAAATACATACATCCAAAATTAGTTTATTAGTAACATCAAAATGTATGCTACAGTACACAGTGTTAACATTGTGAGTGTGAAACACTGTACAGGTAGTAAACGTAATTACCTGTTAAGTAGCGAGTGTACCGTTGGGTGAATCCGGCGTGCGGCCGACCGTACCTCCAGAGCGGGCGCGTGTGGCCGTCCTCTGGCGTCACGCTTATTATGATTGATTAACATCAGCTCCGTATTGTATTTGTATTAAGCTGTTTATCTCGACGCGTGGGTCAGATCCCGGCTAATGGTGCGGTCTACCGTCCACTGTCGATGGTCTCTATCGGTCGATAGAGATTCGTGTCCGTATTCGTCACCAAAGCCAAATATATACCGACAGTATGTATTTAACAGCAGGTACCGTCAGTCAGTCCACATTACATAAGATAGATATCAACAACGCTAAACGCACCACATGGCTTCTAAAACGTAATTTGGTTAATTATTAAGTTAATGAGTTCTCAAATGTTCTCAGAAATAAATAAAAATTCTGCTGAAAAATTGCGGATATTAAAGCATATTTAATTCATAATTTCAGCTCATGCACACGTACCTCATTGGACTGCGAACCTGTTGAGTGGTGTTTCGATGCTTTGTCGTACAGCAGGTATGGCTTATAACCATAGACATAAAGAAAGTTAAACTATATATCAGCTCTTAGTTAACTCTAAAATTTCTGGACCAATTTTGATCAAATAAAGCTCAGAACCATCTTTATTCAGTTCAGTTTTTTATTATTTAACAAATTTTATTTGTGTTTGAATTTATGAATAAATTTTTATATTTGTTGAAAAATTAACATTATACAAAATTTTTAAAATCTTGATACATCAGCTTTCAAATAAAAAAACCGCATCGAAATCGGGCCATTCGTTTAGGAGCTAAGATGTCACAGACAGATACATAGACATACAGACACATACGTCAAACTTATAACACCCCTCTTTTTGTCGGGAGTTAAAATAAAAACGTTTTTCAAAGTTCAGCTGTGGACAAAATAATATAAAAACCGTCGATACTCGTGCAGCACTGGTCTCTCCTCAGCCGACGCAGGCGGGGGGCGCGGGGCGCGGGGGGCAGGGCGTGACTTGCTGTATTACTGATCATGACGGCTTGCTTCTATTTCAGCGGAGAAAGGAAAGTGATTTCATTAATGACGCATTCGTCATTATAACATTTTCCATTTCTTGAACCTTTTCAACAGAAGACGTAACATTAAAATCTTGCAAAAACCCTTCCTTGTACGTACAGAGGGCCGCACTTCAGATTACCACATGCGAGCACGCTGTTAGTTTTGCAATTAAAACGAGGTAACCTGATACGCTGGCCTCTGTACGAACACTTTCTCGTAAGTATATCACAACAAAATACTGGACAGGTAAGATTCATCTAAAGCTATTTTAGCAAGTGTATCGCTATTCAAGCTAGGCCCGATTAAATTAGAAACTGAAATAAAGGCAGCTAATACTGCATGATTGCTTTGAAAACATGAATCTTATTTCCTCAGAATAAGGTTTATTTGAACTGTCACAGCAAAATATTATACTAAGTCGTAAAACTAAGTAAAACAGTTCCTAAGGCATTCTATATTTTCTGTATTCTACAAGAGATTGTTTTGCGACTGTTAAAGTCTGTTAAAATGCCTAATCATGGCTCAGTGAAGTAGAATCCCTCGGTGTTTTATTAGCTCTGGTAGGGGGGCTTGTCTCCGTATGGAACAAGGGCTCGCCCCGAGGCGAAGGGTTTACTAAAGGATGGAAAACGCTACTGTTGTGGCTTCTATGCCATACTAAGTAGCGGTGGAAGAGCTATTTTCCACATTTATTGAATTACTAGCTTTCCGCCCGCGGCTCCACCCGCGTGGAAGGACATAGGCTACATTAACTACAGGTTATATCGTGCACAACTGTGGAATAAAATGTTTCCCAGGCTCTAATCTATCTCTGTACCAAATTTTATCAAAATCGTTTCAGTAGTTTAGGCGTGAAAGACGGATAGACAGACAGACAAACAGAGTTACTTTCGCATTCATTATATTAGTAAGGATTTCTATGATTGATAGATAGATAGATGGATAAACTTTATTGCTTCTTAACCCTCTAATTCACCAGGTGACAGAAACTAACGTAAACACCCTCTATGAGTCCTGAGACTAATATATTTTATTTTATTTTTTCTTTACATATTATTATTTCAAATCTGTTTTTATTAATTTGTTGACCACATATTTAATACTAAAATTAACTTAATAGACTTAGCAAAACTATTGAGATCGTCCTTGAAATAATAGGAATGAAAGTCAGCCTAAAAAAATATGTATTTTTAAAAATCATATAAAACTGTCAAAAATTTAAAAAAAGTAGTAACAATCTTTTATACTTAATAAACCATAAAATAAAATTAAAATAACCAAAACATATGCTTCTATATAAAAATAAAAAACGTGCACGGGTTTTGATATCACACAACACAACGTTGGCAAATCTTCTTTGAGCAAGACAAACATATTGGTTTCATATATTTGCAGCAACAATAAGCAGTCTTCGTTATCTTTTTATAAATTTTTATAAACTTTTTTGTTTGTGTGCCATTTTTTGATACTACAACAAATCAATCAAATCAAATCAAATATACTTTATTGTACACACAAACAGAAAAATAACTAAAAATAACAATAAATTTACATAAACCCAAGGCATATACAATAAGGCGGCCTTATCGCTTTCAGCGATTTCTTCCAGGCAACCTTAGGGAAGAATTTGAGAGAGGAAATATCGTAGCGGGTGTACTGAAAAAATTATTAAGTTAGAAATTAATTATACCTATTAAATCCTACAAAAATAAATATATTAAATACCTACATATTTATACATACGAATAATACTATAATATAATAAACTAATATATATATAAATATATATACATATATATATATATATATTATATAATCAACCTTTCACGGTAAAAGTTGATCCAGTACTGATTTAGAACAAATGTTGATCCACCTATTTTGTGTGTACATTAAGCTCCGGATTCAGATATAGCTGTATAGCTCGAATATATGAATTCAGCGTGTGACGTCAGTGGATGTGCATTACCCATAAACTCGTCATAAAATTTTAAGGTAATTGTTGATCCACTAACGGTCAAAAAAATCATACGCAAGCGCATAATGTGGCTCCGATTTTTATCCGACTTAGTGGTAAATGTGGCTCCGGAGCCACATATGCGGTGAATATGAAGGGTAAGTACGGCAACGTCGGGCTATTGTGCAAATGAAACAAACATTGCGTTCTTATTTCAAGTTAAAGTGAGATAACATGCTGTCGCGTTTGTATTTTACTTTACTTGAGTCAGTCTGGTCCGAGCTGTCAAATAAGTTAGTCTGTGTTCTGTGTTCAAGATGGCAACAGATTCTTCAGGATTGTATAGTGATGAGTACCGAGTTTATTGTTTTTAAGGTGCCGCTACGTACCTACTTTATCTAAAAATACTTAGATTTAAGTAATTAGTTTCAAATAAATTCGAAGTAGGCATCAAATTAAACTTTGAGTTGTATCGTATTAGAATTTTGTATAGTTATTCATGTAAAGTCATACTTTAATGTTATGTATGTATTTTGTAATGAAAGTGTAAAAACTAATCTGTGTCGGTAAACCAGGGCTCTTGATGATAGTAGGTGATTTATGTAGGTAGGTATCTTAAACTACACTTCTTCTATTATAAATAAAAATCCTTATAATATTAAATGCGAAAGTAACTCTGTCTGTCTGTCTGTCCGTCTTTCACGCCTAAACTACTAAACCGATTTTGATGAAATTTGGTACAGAGATAGATTAGAGCCTGGGACCTGTCCTTACATAGGCTACATTTTATCCTACAGTTGGGCACGATATAACCTGTAGTCCACGCGGTCGGAGCCGCGGGCGGAAAGCTAGTTGGTTATAAACTCTATCACTTCAATCTAGGTATGTAGGTATGATTTCTTGCATCTTTCTTGATATGGCTTTCTTGAAATGATGGCAAATGATAAGTTTTGCAAAAACTTGAGGTAAAAACGCACAACTCTAACCACAAACTCTGTTTTAAAAAGAATTGCACCTATCAAGCTTTTATGTTATGCGATTCAAAAACATGTTAGGTATTTCGTACAGAATCTGACACGACTTTACAAGTAGACATTGTAAGAACAGAAAGACTCATTGGCCTTAGTCCGTGTGGGTCCGGTAAAGAATAGATCCACCCCATATCTTCCCGTGGGTGTCGTAAAAGGCGACTAAGGGAACAAATTAGAGAACGGGCAGCAGCGTTCTACTTAATACCACTACTTAATACCTACTTTTTTTTCGGCGGGTAGGAGCGGAAAAAAGTAGACGTGTTCTTGTTTCGATTTATGTTATATTTGCGTATTTTTATGATTTTAACCTAAATTTTTGTGTTAATATATTTATGTGCTTGTAAAAAAGCGTACCTGCTAGTAGTCTCAGTGATCCTTTCACTTAAAGCAACATAATCAGTGTCTACTAATAAGTGCACATTCACCTACACTCATCATCACTTCAAATCACAATGGAGCACTTAAAAGGCACTATTGAGGAGCTGTCTCAGTCACTGCATACGAGGATGGCAGCATTTGAAGAGGAGCTGAAGACAGTAGCACCAGCTGTTACCCCCTCTGTGGCGTCACTCGCCGCTGACTTTCGAGCCTTCCAACGGTTTGTAGCTAGTGCTCTCGCTGGTCTCCAGAAGCAACTAGACATGCTCAGTGCGGAGTGTGATAGCACAGAGATGAGAACGCGCAGGAAGATGCTGCTTATCCATGGAGTGCCAGAGAAGAATGAAGAAGATGTGAAGAGTACAGTGGTCGAGCTAACTCGGCAGCATCTAAATATCTCAGACTTGCAGCCTGACGACCTGAGTCGAGCTCAACGTATGGGTCGACCCCTTGCGGATAAGCCTCGTCCCATCTTAGTGAAGTTTCGTGATCGTGTTATCAGGGATGATGTCTGGTTTTCTAAGACTGCTCTGAAGGGCAGTGGAGTCACTCTGTCAGAGTTTCTGACCAAACGAAGGCACCAGCTCTTCAGGTCTGCCCGAGAAATGTTTGGAGTATCCAAGTGCTGGACGCAAGAGGGGCGTGTCATAGTCTGTGGAATGGATGGTAAGCGATACCGCATATCGTCTGTCAAGGAGCTTGAATCTATTCCCCGTGTGTGCCCAGCAGCCAACTCAACTCCCAGTACGACTCAAGTGACTGGTCCTGGCATCCGGGCCCCGGCAGGTGCTAATGGCACAGGCAACCCGCTGCATGTGCCTGCCCCAAACACCACTGGAGTCCGAGGTAAACGCAACGTACCTAAAAGAAAGGTGTGATTAAATTAATATATTATTTGGACTATATAGCTACATAACTTACAACATGAAAGTCTAGCATAACCAGCTATCTTACCTTGGTTTATTACACTACTTTATCCACTTTAAATTTCAAGTGGCCTTTAGATATAGTAAATAACATAAAACAACATTTTTTATCACAAAGGATTCAATTGTTTCATAGTGGTGAAAACTCAATTACTATGCTGTTTTCTTGGGTAAGTACGTCGCTTGTAGCGCAGCCTTACTTTCTGTCTTCTCATTCCTTAGATCAATTCAGCATATTATTCCCTTTGAACATAAGTTATAGTTGCGAAAATACATAGTTTCTCTATATTTATATTTATGCGCCTCTTACAATTTTCCACTGCTGCTTGAAATTATTATTTGTAGATAGAATTAAGTAGACATATTTATGCAAAAGGCTAATGGTGAGAATTCTTGATAAGCCATTCTTGTAGTTAAAGTTCTTAACCTCAGTATTTAACAAAGTTGAAGTAGAATTTGATACACATGGTAGTATTTGGTAGTATTGTAGTTGTAGTTTTTTAATGTTGTATTGTACCTAGTTATGTCACCACAACCCTTAAGAACCATAACTGTGAGAGCATAAATGCTGCAAGTCAGCACATCATGGGTGGCATGGCTTCTCAGCCACCATAGTGATAGGTGTAAGCATTTACGTCATTCATGTCGCGCATCCAACTCTGTACGCATGTCTCACTTAGTTTAAATTAATTAAATAAGTTAAAATTAAAGTTTTTATTCTTTTTAAAAACATAGTTCCGTGCTCCCGCAACTTGACTGGCGCAGCCGGTAGGATCCGCTAATCCTAAAATTGGCCGCCAAGCGCGTTTAAACTTCGCGGAAAATAGACTAAACCTCGTCTATTCGTGGAAAATCAAGCGCGCAACAGCTGGAGCGGATCCTGCGAACCAAAAGAAATACGTCGAGGACCTGGACATAAGCCGGACATATTCAGAATGGGTGTTGCAGGGTGGTGAGTAAAACTTTTCGCTATCCCCTGTGTTCCATCCCTTACGTGTACTTGAGATCAAACTTCTCTCATTTCAAACGTGATCTGAATTAGTTAAGCCTTATATAAGTATAAATACAAGAATATTATAAATGAAATTAAAGTAATTAAATTTGTTAATGAGAAATAATTAAAGGAACTGAATTAAGCTGATTTAAAATTTAATTAGAATAGAAATTGTAAATAATAGAACTTTAGTATTTCCCTCAAAATTTTTATACTGCTAGTAGGGTATTATTGGGCATTCTAATTCACTTTTTTCAAAAACCAGTTCACTTCACTCCGTTTGCTCCACTTCGTTCCGCACTCCGTTTCGTGAACTGGTGTTTTAAAAAAAGTTAATTAGAAAGCCCAATAATACAATTATGAAGTGAACTTAATTTGTCAACATTTACCTCATCAAATGATAGCAAACACGGTTCTATACAGCAGTACAAAGGTTCTACGCAGTAATTACGGATAAAAATATATGGGGTGGGATCTTTCACAATGTGTGTCTATATATATATACAGTTGTGGTTTCATAATATTCTCATTCAATATCAAGCGTCTCCTTCAATTTGAAGATAATGAAATTTGTGAAACAACCATTAAATTTACAAGTCGAGAAAATTTGTCCTGATCTTAAAACCCATACATACCGTCACGGGAAACTCTTACCAAATACTATTCGTTGTATAATTTGTGGTCCATCCAACTGTGGAAAGACTAATCTGATGGTAGGACTTCTTTTACATAGAAACGGATTGCGATACAGAAACGTTTACCTATACGCTAAAACTCTCCATCAATCTAAGTACGTTTTTTTGGAAAATGTCTTATATCAGGTACCAGACGTTACATTTGCAAAATATGGAGAAAATGAACACGTCATTAGTCTCCGGAAAGCAAAACCAGATTCCATCATAATATTTGATGATGTGGCTTGTGAAAATCAAAATAATATTAGAGACTTCTTTGCAATGGGAAGACATCGAAATGTTGATTGTTTTTATCTAAATCAAACCTACAGTAAGGTGCCGAAACAACTTATAAGAGACAATGCAAATTTAATTATACTATTTAAACAGGATGAAACAAATATGAAACATGTCTATAATGAACATGTAACAACGGACATGTCATGGACTGAATTTCGAGACATGTGTTCGAAAATATGGAGTGACCCTTACAATTACTTGGTAATAGACAAGAACTCTGAAAAAAATAAAGGTTGCTATAGAAAAAAATTTGATACGTTTATAGTTTTTGATTAACAAATAGTATTTAAACACATTTAAAATGTAATTTGTCTCATTATTATAAAGTTCACATTGAAACCTTACACGCTCATTTATAATGGAAACCAACTTGAAAAGAAAAGTCGCTGATGCAGCAGAGGCTATCAAGAAAAAAGTTAGCAAAATCAGAAACATAGAAATGGACAATGAAAGAGCTTTAAAAACCATTTTTAAACCGATCTCCGACCCTTTAAATAAAATTGTTCAACAGAAGAGAAGGATCATAAATAAGCCTCCTCTTGTAAACAATAACGATCGTGAAAATGATAAAAATTCTGAAAAAAGTTATAGCAACACTGAAAGTGAGAGGGAGGAAGAAGAAGAGGAAGGAGAGGAGGAAGAAGAGGAAGATGAGGATTTTAAAATTAACAATTTTAAAAATTATGAAAGTTTTAATACTAGCAATGAGTCGTATAAATCAGTTATTGATACAACTGCTTCTCAAAATGTATCTAACTGGTCATTGTCTCCTGAACGTTTTAAAGATGTTCCTTATGGTATTAGGAATGATCGAGGAAAACTCAAGATGGGTGCAACTAATGTTTATATTGCTGAAAACAATAGTTTTATAGTAATAGCAGGTCGTAAATATAAAATAACTCCTGGATTATCAGAATTGCTCATGAAAAAGCAACCCGACTTATCGTTAGTCACACAAGAGGACAAGTCATATTACAAAATGATGTTATTAGACACAAATGCACATAGACGAGGATATGATGCCAAAAAACCTATTAACAGTAATAAAGGTTCCAAATATAATTTTATTATAAAACCATTATTTAAACAACAACGTAATTATTCTGTAAGTACAGGCAGCAGTACTAAAGGCAAAGGTTTATCGTTGCTAAAAAAATGGAAAAAGAATACAGATTATGTATACTGGGATGATCCTAATGAATTGGTGGAAAGACTCAAACTTTTGATTGCTTCTCATGATGCTGGTAACACTGGAGTTGAAAATGAAATTATATCTATCTTAGAGGAGTTGAAAGAGGGAGGTATAATTACATAATAAGTTTGTGTTGTCTTCACATTTTTTCATTTAAGTTGAAATTCTCGCATATAATAGTCGTTTAAAATGAATGTGGATAAATTCGGTCATAATGTACATAAAAGGTTACGATTATCAGATATCTTTAATTTTTCTAATAAAAAAATGTTAACAACCGAAGATGGAGATTTTGATTTACAGTTGAAACGATTGAAAGGCGTAAAATATCCTTCTTCACCTGATGATGCTGTAAATAAAGAATATGTTGATACAGTTTATAATAAGTTGTGTAGTGAAAAAAGAGTGGAAGAATTAATTGAAACAGCTATAAAACGTTTGCTACTTGACTTCAAGACTCAGTTATTACATGAATTTTACACAAAAGAGGCTATAGATGAAATTTTGAAACTAAAAAATGGAAAAACAAAAAATCGTTAATGAAATTCATAAAGCAGCAAGAAGAAATTTTGACAGAAGACATGTTATACTTAAAGGGATTGATGATTTATGGCAAGCAGATTTAATAGATTTCCGAAATTTGAAACAGTTCAATAAAGGATTTAAATTCATCTTAGTCGTTATTGACTGTTTTTCAAAATTTGTGTGGACTGTACCAATTAAAACAAAAAATAAATTAGATGTAATGTTTGCATTTAAACATGTGCTTTCTACATCTAAAAGATGTCCTCATAATTTACAAACTGATATGGGAACAGAATTTTATAATGAAAGTTTCAAAAAAATTATGGATTTCCATAAAATTAACCATTACTCTACATATTCTATTAAAAAAGCTTCTATTGTTGAAAGAGTTATCAGAACAATAAAGTCTTGGCTTTTTAGGTATTTTAATTTACATGGTAGTTACAGATGGTTGGGAGAACCTCTCAATGTAGTTGTGAAGACTTACAATAACAGCAAACATCGCAGTACACAATTCAAACCCAAAGATGTTAATAAATTAAAAGAAAAATTGGTCTTGCAAAATTTAAATTGCATGCAAAGAAACAAAAATGTTATTAAAAAAGTTAAATTTAATTCCGGTGATTATGTAAGAATAAGCAAACATAAAAGTTGTTTTGACAAAGGCTATACTCCTAATTGGTCCACAGAATTATTTCAAGTGGGAAGTGTTAATAATACATCTCCCATAACGTATAATATTGTAGACCTTAAGAAACAACCTATATTAGGGTCTTTTTATGAACAAGAACTGCAAAAGACAGCATATCCAAATGTTTACTTAATAGAAAAAGTACTAAGAAAAAAGAAAAATAAACTCTTCGTGAAATGGTTAGGCCTTCCTACTACTGAAAATAGTTGGATTGATATAAAGGAAGTACTATAGATAATGTTATCATATATTTGATAGTAATGAAAGGAGAAGGACTTATTAATAGTTTAATCAATAATTTACCTTTTGAGTTACATTTACCTGGATATAACTATTGTGGTCCGGGCACAAAATTAAAAAAACGATTATTAAGAGGAGACAAAGGTGTCAACGGGTTAGACGAAGCTTGTAAGCACCACGATATTGCTTATTCTAATTACTCAGATCTAGACAATCGTCATAAAGCTGACTTAGAATTATTGAAGATGAGCAAGCAAAGACTCAAATCAAAAGATGCAGGAAAAGGTGAAAGGCTTGCTTCCTGGTTAGTAGGGAAAGCTATGAAAGCTAAAGTGAAATCAGGTGCTGGATCCAAAACTTTTAAAGCTATTATTTCTAAAATACGTTCTGATCTGAAAAAACGAAAGCCAAGTAACAATAAGTCTGCAATTAAATATGCGTACGGTGCTGCAAAGAAACTACTTAAAGAAAATAAAGTCAGGTTGCCTCGTGTTATACCTTTACCTAAAACCGGAGGCATCCTTCCCTTGATCCCAATTTTTGCTGGGCTATCTGCTTTAGGAGCCTTAGCTGGAGGTGCTGCTGGTATTGCGAAAACTGTAAATGATTACAAAACAGCCCAACAAAGTTTACGAGAAACTGAGCGACATAATAGAGCTATGGAATCAATGTCAATAGGAAAAGGTTTATATGTTAAACCTTATAAGAAAGGGGCTGGATTATACATAACAAATTCAAAAAACTGAAGAAAAGGCTACCAAGGAGAGCTCTTACAAATTATGATATTTTAGAGAATGCTAGAGATATACCATTTTTTAGAGGTGTTTTTATGAGAGACACATTACCGAAAAAGCCTAAAAAGAATGAGTGTGGTATTATTAATCTAGACGAGTCTACTAGCGAAGGAACCCATTGGGTAGCCTATGTGAAATATAATGATTATTGCGAATATTTTGATAGTTTTGGTGATTTGAAGCCGCCGCTCGAGTTCTTAGAATATTTCAAGTGTTTTAATATATTTTATAATTATACAAAACATCAAACGTATAATACAGTAAACTGTGGTCATCTTTGTCTAAAGTTTTTAAGAGATTTTTGGAAAAATAAAGAAACCTTATAAAATACTGGAACTGTTTTTTAATTCCATCATTTGCAATATGTCTTTCACATTGTCAATAACCGGTAACCAACCGACATTATCAACTATTTACTCACCTCCTTTAGAATTACAAGGTCAATATGAGTGTGCTTTATTACATTTTTGCACATTTAATTCATTTCCCAATATTGATAGCAACAATAACAAGTTTTATTATGGTAATAACGAAGTGATAGAGATACCCGAAGGAACTTACGAACTTCAAGATATCGAGGAATTTTTAAAAAGTAATGTAAAGGATACATCTTTTGACATGTTATGTAATAATAATACTTTGAAACTATCGATCTTTTGTACGAAAGACATTGATTTCAGTAAACCTAATGCTCTGGGTAATTTGCTAGGTTTTGAGAAAAAAGTTCTTAAAGCGAATATATTGCACACATCACAGCTACCAGTCAACATTTTGTCTACAACAGTCGTACGAATCGAATGTGATATTGTGAGTGGATCATTTATTAACGGGAAACCGAGCCATATAATTCACGAGTTTGCTCCTAACGTGCCGCCTGGTTACAGAGTTGTTGAAATACCAAAAAATATTATTTACTATCCAGTGAACCAGAAAAATATTAGTTGCATTAACATAAGGATATTAGACGCTAACAATAACTTGGTTAATCTGCGTGGTGAAGAAGTTCAACTATATATCCAATTTAGAAGAAATGATTGATTACAATAATAAATACTTGCCACCGCAACTCAGAAACCCCAGTACGGTTTGTGCTATCCAAAAGAAAACATCAAAAACGAAGCATAAGTTAACTAAAGAAAACAGGAAATTTCTTCAATTACTAGGTCTACTAAAATGAACATATTAAATCTTACTAGCACACCTAACTATGATAACTCAATTGAAGGTATCGAGTTTCATTCATACAAACCGTATGTTACTAGTTTTAACAGAAATGATGAAATTCGGATTGCAATCAATCAGCAGGATTTATATGTTTTACCATCAGCCAGCACTCTTTATTTAGAAGGCATTGTTAGAGTTGTTAAAGGTGATACACAGAAGAGTCTTGATACTGTACATTTTACTAACAATCCGTTAATGTATCTTTTTCAAGATATACGATACGAATTGAATGGGATTGAAATTGATAAAATTAAAAATGCAGGTATTACTACAACTTTGAAATCCATTCTGTCAATGAACGATAGCGAGTCTCGGATGTCTAAAGCATGGGGGTGGGATATAGAGGGTAACAAAAATATTCACCATGGAAACTTTTCAGCATCTATTCCGCTAAGTAACATACTAGGATTCGCTGAAGATTATAAGAAAGTAATAATAAACTGTAAGCATGAACTTATTCTTCTACGCAGTAACACCAACTTAAATGCTCTGAAACTTAACACCGGTGAAGTAGTGAGTGATATTGTTATGAATAAAATTGTATGGCGAGTTCCACATGTCAAGGTGTCTGATAAGGAAAAAGTCAATTTACTGCGCTTGTTGGATAAAGATCGCCCAATTCAACTAGCCTTTAGAAATTGGGATTTATATGAGTATCCTTTATTACCTAAAACAACAAAGCATACTTGGTCTATTAAAACATCTTCTCAAATTGAAAAGCCACGGTTTGTAGTCTTAGCATTGCAAACTAACCGGAAAAATAATGCAAGTGCTGATATGTCAAGATTTGATCACTGTTACTTACGAGATGTAAAGGTGTATCTAAATTCTACATACTTTCCGTACGAAAGTCTTGACATTAGTTTTGTAGGAGACAGAATTGCATTATTATATGAACAGTATGCGAGATTTCAGCAGTCGTACTACGGTCGTGAAAGAGTAGAACCGCTTCTAACGGTACAACAATTTAAAGATATAGCACCTCTATTTGTAATTGACTGCTCCAGGCAAAACGATAACATAAAAACAGGACCTGTTGTCAACGTGCGCATTGAAATAGAGTGTGATACTGAAATTCCTGATCAAACTTCTGCATATTGTCTTATTTTTAACGATTGCTTGATAGAATACAAACCTTTGAGCAGTATAGTTAAAAAGATATCATGAATGCAATAATTGTGGATGTACAAGGTTTTAAAAACTTAAAAAATGAATTCATTATTAAAGAATGTGCTATTGCCACTGAAGAACACACTCAAGTATTTTTAATAAAACCTCCATATCCATATGTCAAATTAACAAAAGAAGAAAAGAAACGTGTGTTGTGGTTAGAAAAGAACCGTGGTATTTATTGGAGTGAAGGATACATCGACTTTAGGGAATTTGAAAGAGTGATAAAACCTCATTTACAAAACAAAAATATTATTGTTAAAGGAGAAGAAAAAATAAAATGGATAAAATGTATATGCGAAAATTGTAACATAATCGATATAGGTAGTAAAGGCTGTCCTAATATTGCAAGTCTTCATAATAAGTACTGCAAAGATATTACAAAATTTAATTGTATAATTCATTTAAAAGAATGTTCTTTAAAAAATGTATTATGTATTAAAAAGTGGTATGAAGATAATAATATAGATCAATTTAATTTTTTTAACTAGTTTTTATTTTTAAGTTTAATAAATTACGTACTTATAAAACAATAGCCTTTTATTTATTTTAACTCATCTTAACAAAACTACTCTTAATAGTTACATAACGTCAAAATGCATATTTTATTGTATTTACTATCATTTGATACGATGAAACAATAAAAAAGTATAATTATTCCTAAGTAGATACTATTTATTTACAATCTAAACAATTTTAATAACTTAAGAAATTACAAATAGTAGAACTAACTTAATACTATAGAGGCTGCAACAGAGGTTGTTTCCTGTAGCACTGCAGTTTCTGGAAAAGAGAAAATAAGATTTTAATTAACTTGTACTATGAGGTTCGAAACGGACAACACAAAATCAAAATATATTTATATACTTACCAGCTTATAGTCCAAACTCCGATCGCTCTCCCAACTCCTTGCACACGTGATAAAGCAGCTGCACCAACTGTCTGAGCACCGGATCGTCTTCATCGTGCACGATGTAATTGCTCTTCAAAATTGTACGGCAAATTTTCTCATCGTCTTCAAATTGAGATAACTCCACCTTAACTCCAAAACGTGGAGTCTTATCGTCTCGATACACGCACAAGAAGGATGTGAGATCGACTTTTTCACTCATGTTTAAAGCTATGCACTGCTTTGCTTGAAGAACTAAACGTAAATGAACAACACAATAGATAAAACGGAGTCATGTAATATAACACCTCCTTTGTTCCTGATATTTATTTGAACATGTTGAAACTTGTTCAATTTTTCATCTCACGTTTCGATTCGTTTTTGCTGTGCTAGTATTACTTACCAGTAATTTAAAACTAGAGAACATAACACCTCATTGTTATTGTTAGTAGATGTCAGAATTTGTTAGAACATGTTCAAACACGTTCATGTTAAATTACTAGTATGCAGGTACATTATTTTGTATTTCTAGTCAAATAATGGTAGGTAATTGTATTTAAATAAAATAAATAAAACATTTAGTTTAGCTACATTTATTGATATAAAAATAAAATCAATACATTAAACTTAGTACCTAAAACTAATACTTATTTCTTAACTTACTATCTAACATACTTAGTTGTTACAAAATCCTTATAAAATATGCACTGGCTGTAGCTACAATTTCTAGCTCGATTAAGGAAAGGGGGTTGGCGAAACAAATTAAATAATTATTTATATTTTGAAAAGCTGACAAACAGTTAAAATCCAAATTGCTTTCTACCTTTTTAACAAAATTAATTGCTTCAACATATTCGTTTTCAAGTTGGAATACTCTCAATTTAATACAGTCAATAAAATGATAAATCGCTTCGCTTACGAGATGACCAAATTGTAAAGAACAACGTTTATCACTATATATTAACACGGTTAAAGTTTGTAACGCTGCCTTTTTATCTGTAAATTTCACCGTGCCAAAAGAATAACCATTATTTAACATCTCACACACTAGATTCCACTCATTAATAGAGAAAAATAGACTTTCTTCCTCGTTGAAAATATGAAGTTGAGGCATGAAATCATTTAAAACCCAAAGTCCAGATTTTATATTAATACCGTTGTCGTGTGTATACACTCGCATTGAAATGACACAATCAGTCAGGTAGCTCTCGGCCATGGTGAATTATAAAGTTTCGTTACAGTTGTCATTTTTAGGATAAAGTATCACAGTGTCCCCAAGAAACAGTTGAAATGCGGTCTTTCAAAATAATGCGCTTGTCGTCGTTTGCTGACAATGCAATCTTATTCTGTTCTTGTGTAAATATTTTATGTTTAAGTGATTTGAAAATTATATTTTTCTTACGAATCAGCTTATTCTCCATTAAAACTTTGCTATAATCTGAAAAATGAACATGTTTTATAACGTTCTTTTGTACACCTTTTGCTTTTTTTAATTCGTCTTGTTGTGTTTTAATGCAATAGAGCTTTGACCTTAACCCCACAAACTCCGAAATAACGGTCCCACCCAATTCGTCTTTAAAGAGACCTGGTACCTTTTTATTCAATAAAGGTATATTGTAACAATTGTTTATATCATAATTACTAGTATCGAAATATTGTAAAAAATGACTTTTCAAATCTTTATAAAAATCTTCCGTATCTATAGTATAAAGAAAACTGTCTGTGTCTGTATAACACAATCTCAGTCTTTCGCCATAAAAAGGTTTCATGACAGAGTAATGGAAATCGAACATGTGACTTTTAGAAATTTCGAGAACCGCAAAACCTATATAGATAGGTTTATTTAAGGTAACAGTTTCAGGTTTCATTTGAATAGCTACAAAATTCTCTGTAAAAATTGAAACACTATGGAAATTAGGACGTGCGATTAGTTGCTCTGCAGTAATATTTTTTTTTGTTTTGTTCCTAGTATCAGTCCACTGATTAACTAATTTTATATCAACTCGTTTTTCTGTGTCCTCTAAAGTTTTACCAAAAATGCTATTATTTAATAATTTGAAAAAGTCCTGCTCAAACGTAGATTTAGCTTTTTTACGCAATTCTGTATTCATGTCTATTTATTCTTTTAGATATGGTCCTTGTTTGAATTCAATCACCTTATGCACTTTCACTAATTTCAACCCGTGTTTCAAACAAGTCTGCAAATGAACGAAATGAATTACGTAGTGGAACTTGTCGTACAAATTTGGTATTAATTTTTGAGTTTTGGAACCTGGTGGTGCAAACTTTTGTGCGCAAAATGGTATATCGTTATGAAGGTCATGTAAATGTTCTGGGTATTCTATGTCAACCTCCAATATGTAACCATAGTCACCATCTAAAGAAATATTGCAAAAATTTATACGATTAATTTCTTCTTCGTTGAGCAATTTGAAATCGGAATATGGTAGATAAGCACACATAGCGTACCCGTATAGATTGTTGCAATCGATGTAAATCAGATAATTGTTTTTTTGTGAGCTATTGTACTCAGGCAAATATTTATTATTTGCTTTTGAATGCCTAGTGGAACATAAACAAATCCCACCACGAATACCTTTTTGAATTAATCTTATAATTTCCAAATCATTAATAAGCTCTAATTGCACTCCGGTTTTTAAAAGCATAGCATCGAAACTCAAACTAGGAGCTGTTAAGTAAAAAGCGGGATCTAGCTTGTAATTAACTTTACACGTTTTGCGAAAGTTTTCAAATACGTCCGCAAGTAATAATACATCTGACTTGAGGTATAGATCGGTGTATTCTCCGAGATTCCTTATTTTAAACTGATTCCAAACATTTCGTGCGTGTTCATGGTCCGATTCAGAAATAATGTCATTAGTTAATGTACTGTAAAAGCAATGACGTGGTGGTAGGTTAACTTCCTCAAAGAGTTCCCAGCTAGTCATATACTCATAAGGATACACCCCTTTGCGTTTCACCAAATTAAATTGTACATTTGAGGGAAAAAAGCGTTTTAAATGAATAAAATCATTTGAATTCAAATTAGACACAAGTTTTTCTAAACTAGTACCTAAAAACTTAAACGAATCTACGAAGCGAACAGGTATTCTATCCTCATAGACTTGAAAAAATTTTGTAAATGAAATGTAATTTTCTTTGTTTTTCGCGATTACCTTTAATTTACCGTCTAACTCACCTAATTCCCTTATAAATAAGTGACAGTCGTATCCTGACAAGTTGTGGAAAAATACTGGGATCAGTTTAGGCAAGCGAAATCGGATATTACAATACGAATGAGCAGCTCCGCGATAACGTCCCGTAAGATGGCAATGGTCTCGAACCTTATCGTCAAATAGTATTTTATCGCAAAGGAAACATAAGTCAGCGTTAGTATGATTAATCAAATCCTCTTCCGTGAATGTCATTGGCACAGGGGTTTGTAATATTTCATAGATTTTCGTAACATCGGATTGAAGTGAATGTAAAAACTTTGCAACACAATCTGGTCCTCGATAAGTAACATACCTGTTAAGTGAACTATCATATGAACAAACTATATAATAAGCAAAAGCAGCTGGCACGTGTTGCTGTAAAGATGTTGTACAACTAGATGTGTTATCAGCATTGTTTTCAACGGGCTTCAGCAGAGATTCGAAGTCAGCATAGATAACGAAGGGCATATCCTGCATTCGTTCATAGTTTTTGAATTGAATAAAACTTCCTGCCTCAGGCAGAATTGTTTTCACTTGCCCACAAGTATGAGATTTAAATTTTTTTAAAGTATCAAAAAATAAAATGCAATCATCACAAAAATATAACTTTGCATGGTGATTTGTTACTTGTTGACGAAGCAATTTAGGCAAATCTTTAATAAGACAGTAATGAGAACGATTATTGTCTTCTAAAAACAGAAGATTAATGTGATGTTTTTTTCGAGATTCACTTCTGTACAAGGGACCTACTATATTTTTATTATTTTTGAGACCGTAAACATTCACACTTATCTTTGGATTATTTTTTTCAAATACTTTTATATCTGAGAATCCTACAGGGAAAGACATGTTTCTCGTATTAAGAACGGTTTCAAAGTGTGGATACGAAGACGTACGGTGACCGTTGTTCTTAACTGGAAATAACGCAGCCATTATCGACCATAGGAAACAAAAGTTGTCAGCGTTTCTAATATTAATGCAAGCACGTTTGTTCTTTATATTTTTAGGCAAATCGATAAAGCTGGAAGCTCTCATCGGATTGTATTTGTTCATATTCACTTCAAGGTAAAGGTTTCGAATAAAGGCCCAGCCACTATCTTTTTCTTCAAACTCTTCCACTTTTCTACTAATGTTTTCAATAACTTTATAATATAAGGTTTTAAAGTCGAAATTTCGATGCAAAATTATATTTTCTGTGGCAAAAGATTTAATCGAAACCTTGTCTTGAATTTTGGGTAAAGAAAATTCAGCGAACAATTCAAAATTGACTTTCAAGTTTGTATGAGTTTG